>KN832882.1:41263-225675 GCA_000827325.1 Oidiodendron maius Zn | reverse complement strand
TGGCTCAGGTAAGCCTGAGTATCGATCCCAGTACCAGTGTGGATGAAAATCATCAGGGAGTAAGGATAACCCCTCCTCTCGAATATAGTCAACCCGATGTGCATATGGCAGGCTAGTAGTAGCTGTAAATACACCAGTACAGGGCTGCAAGGGCCTCTTAGCACTGGTATAATTTGAATGAACCTGGCGTAATGCAGGAGTGGTAATATAATTAAAGTATGCACTATATTGAGCCCGATCGAGGTTTAGAGGTGTCCTAATTCGATCCTTTGCTGCATCAGCCTTAATATGCTGGATTTGATTGGTTATAGCCTGTTCAATTGAGAGGAAAGTCGTTAATAGATCAGCCTGGGAGCTATTCATATAATCCTTAATAAATGAATGTGCTGCTTCAACCCTAATATTATTAATATAGCTGTAAATTAAGCCAGTATACTTACTTACCTTGAAGTGACTCTAATACTGAAGTGAGTGCTTTGATTAGTCCAGGCCTGAACTAGTGACTCAGCTCGGCCTGGCTTTAGCTATGTTGATTTGATGTATTCAACACACTCCAGGTGTTCAGGAGTCTCAGAATACCGGGTTTCAAACTGAAGCAGTCGAGACTGATATTCAGGGATGCTAGGTGATTGAACAATGCCTAGCCATGCCTTAAAGAAATCATTGTAGTCCTCAGCACTAGTAAACTTAGCTTTATAGTGCTGCTGGACATTCTTATTAGCATACCAGAGGTATAGTATTGTACTAGAATCCAGGAATGTCTTAGAAATAGTATTTCTCAAGGCTTGATTATAATCAGTACTAATTGCTTCTGGAATAAGGCTAATTGTAGGGTAAATAAGCCTATAAAGGGTCTTAATATAAGCTAAGGCCCAGCTATATGAGCCCTCTGTTTTGTCAGGGAGGAAGGCAAAGGCAATAAAGAAGCTCTTGTTATTATGATCAATCCCTATAATACTAGTTAGCTAGGGAGTTATTAAGGGAGGGTCTAATACTAACCGATAATATCCATCAAGGCTAGCTCAAATCGATTTGTACGGTATGTATTATCAATTAAGAGGATATCGTGGTAAGACTGAAGGTATTGGATTGATTTAGGGTAGGCCTAAAAGAGGCCCTTCAGTTGATTAGTCCCCTCCTCCTTTAGGATATTATGCTTAATTCCCTTAGTCTTAAGGTGCTTAGCTAGTGCCTCAGTTGTAGAGTAGCCCTGGCGTAGATCTTGACGAACTAGGGAGTTCTGATTATATATATCCTGTGGTAGAAGTGGTGTTTTAGGGACTAAACCTCGGAGAAAAGTCAGGGTTTGCTGTGGGTGGATACCTAATAACCTTTAGTTTAGTACCCTAATTATAACCCTAATCAAAATCCTGGATATACCTGCTAAGAAGAGGCTTCGGGCTGTATTTTGAGCTTCAACTGGAAGCCTACAGTGTGAAGGGTGGGCAGCAGGGCTTTGGCTAGGAGGGTGGTTATGTGTATTGAACCTAGCTTCAGGGCGATATCTAACCTCCCATCCTAGGCTAGGTGTTTCAACTGCAACCACCTGAAAGAGGCACCCTGAACCACGTGATTGAGTCTCTCGAATGTGCTCTATTCGAGGTCTAGCCTCAGGTAGGGGGTGGCGATCGCATGTATAATAGACCTTTTGACGCTTGCCTTTAATCTGCTTGCTTCTAATTGTAGTAAAGGCATATCCTTGTAGCTTAGCCCAGCTCTGAATAGCCTCAAAAAGGGCTTCTTTCGAGGGGTAGGTAGCTAGAGGTGGCAGTGATAACGCGTCAGACGTGCTGGTCAGGGGTTGTGATACTGGTAGCAGTGGTGGTGGTTGAGAAAAGGGGTCAGAAACGTCGAATTGGCTGAATGGATCCATTTTCAGGGCTGTATTTGAGCTCCAAGAGGGCTGTATTCGAGCTTCAAGAGGGCTGTATTCAAGCTTCAAGAGGGCTGTATTTGATTAAGGTGTAGAAGAGCCTGGATTTAGTAATAAGTTATTTAGGTAAAGAGCCTTAATATAACCGTAAAGGGAAGCGCTAGTTGTATACACACCACCAGATCCGAAAGAGGTAATCTTAGTAATATCACACTCCCTTTGGCCGAAAAGGGTAGTGATAATCGGGTGGTGTGTCGATTACTCAGCGGGGGGTGGTGTGTTTGTAACGCCCGCCCTCTATCGGCGAATACGTAAGCTGACTCAGGGCCGAGAGCAGAGCTTTCCCAGTTAGCCAGTTTTAATCATTGATTTCTTACAACTCTTCAGGCATCACACGTAAGCTTTAGCGGTAAGGAAAGGATGCATTGCGGACGAGGATAGTAAGATAGCCCATTAGTATTGGATCAAGGTACAAGGGATCTCGGTCTTATTCTGAACTCTTATAATAAGACGTGCGGTACGCAGCGTTTCACTTTTCTTTCGCATTTTCGTCCACTACCCAACGTCGTGATGGTTAAAATCGCCGTTGCAGGTGCATCGACAGGCATTGGCCGCCATTTAGTTGATGCGGTGATCTATTCTGGGAAACACCAATGTGTCGTGTTGAGCAGAAATGAGAGTCCCGAGATGTCATTGTTAGGTGTGGAGCTAATCGTTGTTAACTACGAAGATCAAAGAACTGTCGTCTCTGCCCTTTATGGAGTACACACCCTCATTTCAGCTTTCAACCACAAAGCTGCCAATCTAGATGTATCTCTTGTCGATGCAGCAGAGGCCGCTGGGGTTAAGAGATTTATTCCCAGCAGTTGGGCAGTACATGATATTAGAGCTCAGGTGAATCGGTACCATGGCAAGCTTGAAGTGGATAAGAAACTCGAGAAGTGTTCTTTGGAGTGGGCTGCCGTAGATTGCGGTGTCTTTATGAACTACTATGCTACCCCTACAGCAGGCATCGGCTACCTGAGACCTTTGAAGTTCTGGGTTGATGTTGAAAATTGCATCGCGATCGATATACCTGGAACTGGTAACGAACCAGTTACATTTATCAGATGTGAAGATGCGGCAAAACAGGTCATAACCGCGATTGATCTAAAGCAATGGCCTAAAAAGGCGATTAAGATGCACGGAGATTGTTTGAGCTTTAATAAACTGGTTGATATCGCCCAGAATATTCGAGGTTTGTCTGATGTTTGAAAAGTCGTATGTGGGTCTAATCACTGACCGTTAGATTAGGAAAAGCGTTTCAGGTCAATTATCTACCATCTGAAGACCTGAAACGAGGTTATGAAGATAATGCGGCAGGGTTTGTGCGCCAGCTGGATATTGCCATTTTACAAGGTAAATTTGATGTGCAACCCAATATAGAAGATCTGCCTAAGCCTATGCTTATGGAGGAGTTTCTACGAAAGTGGTGGGCTAAAGGATAGTGGGGACCGATGGCTACACTATTTATTTTACAGCTTAGTTTTCTAATAGTATGGCTTCTAAGGAATAGAGTGATGATTACCTCATGTCCTCGATATTCACCACTAGATAGTTAGAACCACCTACGTTTGTTAACTATTCCTAGTCTATAAAGAGTTCTACGCTAACTTGATGTACAAGAGCTTCAAGCACTCAAACTGGCTTCACACTAAGACGGCAGCCCATTGGCTTAGTAACTAATTTATTCCGTGTGATATTTGCTCTGTTCATCTCAGACGTGAAATAATATAAAACTAGTCTCCATATGGTGTAGTAAGCCCAACGCGATAATTAATTGTTTATAGACATTCAAGCCACTGTAACCCAGCCTAATGTAGATAAAATAGTAGTATTCTCGTATTTAGCCTTCTCGTAGTCCTAATGTGCTAATAATTTGGAGGCTGTAATACCTCAACCTAGCCAAATACTTAATAGCACCTTGATGTTAGTGGATGCACCGATATGGACTTATCGCAATGACTCGTGGCTACTCAAGCTCCGATATCTGAATGGAGTTACCGGAGTTGTGCCTAAGAAACTTATCAATGTGGTACATATTCCAGCGAGCACATCAAGAATTAGAATAAGGTGACCGATGCCTAACACCACCAGGAGGTGTAGAATGTAGCTGGCAGTATTTAAAGACAGTCTGGACTATGTATCTCTTGACTCAGCCTTGTAACATTTTGAATCTTGATCTGAGGGTGCATTCCTTCATATATTACGCAGACAATGACATCAACCTCAGATGCGATTCGCGGAGCGTGCAACTGCGGCGCCATAATTATATCGATCAAGGCGTCTTCATTCCCAACAACACCTATTCTATGTCACTATCTTAACTGTCGGGCTCCGTGTGGTTCGTTGTGGGTAGATTCTTTAATGACGTCTCTACCTTTATCTCACCATTAACAGGTTCTCGTATAACTTACCTACGTTGACAGAGGTAGTTGAACTTTCGGGGAAGCCGAAGGTCCGGACTGAGAAAGTGGACAGGGGCGACACATGTAGAATTGATGAGCGTGATAAACGAGGTACTTATTATTACACTAATATTCCCGTCAATCACAATAAAGAATGTGTCGATACTAGCCCTGCTTTAAAAACATTCAAATGTATAAATTAAAATACTTCCTACGGTTATTATATAATACTCTCTGGAACTAACGTATATGATAAGCATGTGCGGGTGTTACATAGGTAAACGTATTAGTACTAATACGAGCCAAGATTCTCAGCGGAATTTTAAAATTATACTTTGTAAAGCGCAATGTCAAATGAAATCTGCACCGGGCATCCGAAGGCGATCAGCTTAGTGTTGTTGGAATGAGCGAGTCCGGCCGAGCATGAGAGAATGAGGTTGATGGATGAGGGGGGCGGAAGTCATTGTGCCTGAGGCCTGGATTTTCTAGCCTTCTCACCTCCCAAAATGTCAGCCGCACCTCGCCAATCTCAGAATGAACTGCGTCTTGAGACTTTTATGGCGGGGTTGGTGACAACATCTATCAAGCAACAGTATCTCATTTTCGCTTAAAGTGGTAAGACCCTGCAATGGCCAATCCGACAGAGTACAAGTACCGGCCGGTCGATTGGACCAAAAGAGAAATCCGGGTTCTCAGCTTCGCCAAGCCTGGCGATGAAACCCAATCCAACAGCGTCCATTGCTCACTAGAGAATGTCTTGCTCGATGACTTCGTCCCAGAGTTTGCGGAGTATCTCGCCAAGGGCTTTGGGTCATCGTGCTCACCTGATGCTACAATCTCTTGGCATAAACTTTGCAAGGCAGGCACGCTAGGGCAAAGAGAGAGCAGCACTGGCGTAGTCTCGATGCCTGTGTGGCGACGAGATGCCGATGCCATAGAATGGAATCACCTTGCTGAGTCGCTCGGGGCCGATACTTCAACACTATTTCATTTGAGCCGCGGCCTCCAAACATATATAAATTCAGTGGATAGCATGAGTATCTTGACCGATCGAAGAGATAATCAACTCTTTGACCTCAGGTCTCGATTCAACTGGGGAGACTTTGAGGCGGTCTCTTACTGCTGGATGTCAGAAGTGAAAGAAAAGAGCCTCATTATCGACGGACTTCCGCTCATGGTTCCGAAGACTGTTGATGCCGTACTGCGGAGGCTAAGAGACCTACCTGAAGCGAAATCGGGGATGAAGTTCTGGATTGACGCCATTTGCATTGATCAAGACAACACCCCCGAGAAGAATCACCAGGTAAACTTCATGTGGAATATCTACGCGACAGCCTTTTCTGTTGTTGCCTGGCTTGGAGAGTCTGAGGATGGCAGTGAGACAGCAATAGATTACATGACCCAGATCATGCTCGTCGAGAAGGAGATATTGCGCTTGGACAACAGCTTCTCGCTGCCTTGGGAAACATCGACTTACAATGAGTGGTTCTCAGCTGTCCCATGGCAGACGATATGTTCATTTCTGAGTAGGCCGTACTGGACTCGCCTTTGGATTATCCAGGAACTCGCTCTCAACCATAACGCGACACTCTTTCTATGTGGGAACCGCCAGCTCACTCGACAGGTTATAGCGATGGGAACTCGCTTCTGTATACAAAGGGGAAACTCTGGCAAAATTGGGACTATCCTTGCCGCAAATAGTGAACATAACAGCGTGAGAGGAAGGGGTGACTTCTTCTCGGTCGCGGATCGTGTGGACCGTTTAGTATGGCTTGATGCATCATCATTAGCAGCGACAAATCTAGGCTTAATCCTGGATCTTGGCCAGAGAGCTCAGTCGAAGGACTCCAGGGACAAAGTTTATGGTTTGCTAGGCGTCTTTCCCGAGGGCATTAGAACGCGAATAAAGCCCGACTACTCACGTCATGTATCTCAAGACGATGTCTATCGCCAATTGTGTGAGGCAGTGCTAACGCATACTGGTCGAGTAGACTCGATGCTCTCGTGGTGTTATTTCCGTCAAGGAAGCTCTCTGCCATCATGGATCCCTGACTGGACGGTTAAGTTCCCGCGGAATCACGTCAAGTGGCTTAAGGGCATGAATGCGAGTCGGGGTATCTCCTCAGTTTGGTCAATCTCAGCTGACGGCTGCCGCTTGTCCTGTAAAGGGATCGTCGTTGATACTATCAACAGCCTCTCTTTATCGCTGTCGGAGAACGTCCCATACGGGACAGTGATAGATCACTGGGCTCCAAATAAGCCACCTCGGGCTCATCGATATCGCGACGAGAATATACGTGAAGCGCTTCGGAGAACGCTCTCAAGTGGTCATCCAGGCAGTTCTATGGCTCTGTTAGATTGCATTTTCTGGGTAGATTGGGATGACATCGAAACTGCTGGCCAAAACGATGAGCAGCTATACAAGTTCTGGACCCACATGCAACTCATCAGCGAGAACCCACACTGGGAGAACTTCGATCGATTTCGACAGATGAACGCTTACTTCTCCATCTTCGGCATCCCACTCCGGGACTTTTTCCCGTCCATGCGTTCCTATATCCCACAGCTTCCCTGGGATCCTAAACGTGGAACCGAACTCATCACCGAGGATATCGTCCGTGTTATGGAACTTGCGGTCATATCCATCCAGTACCGGAGGTTGGTGACTACGCAAACTGGATTTTTGGGGTTGGTGCCTGAGGAGACGCAACAGGGTGATGTTATTGCTGTCATGTATGGTTGTAATTTCCCCGTCGTGCTCCGACCAGATGGCGATCGTTTCAAGGTGGTTGGCGAGTGCTATGTTGATGGCCTGATGAGTGGTGAGGCCATGGAAGCGAAGGACCGAGGCGAGTATCAGGAAGTTAAGCTTACGCTGTGTTAATGTAACAGGCCTCCTATGCCAATGACTGAGTTGTGGAAGTGATCACCGAGGCATACAAACGCCTAGCACTTCATCTCCATCCGAACAGAAATAAAAGCCAAAATGCCACAGAGGCAATCAAACAGTACGCTAAGGACAATCTCTCAGACTCTTATGTTCATTTGCATTGCCAAGACTGGGGAGCTAAGGGCCACCGCAGCTATCAAGAGCGTACGAGACGTTGAAAGATGAGGGCAGACGCCGGAAATACGACACCGAGCAGTATCCACGGATTAAGGCTCGGGCAAAGTTTTCTCAAACTCGACATACGTCAGACAGCAACAAGCCGGATAATGGGGGAACGCAGGATGAAGCCACAAGCAAATATGCAGCTAACATCTTGACGACTCTTAAGGCAAAGGAAGACCGGGCTTCCGAGTGGTCAAGGATGAAGAAAGCCTTCGACGACCAAATATTTGAGCTAAGTCGAGATACTCAAAAGTTTCGGAACGCCATCCGAGACTTCGAAACGATTGAGAAGGCGGAAGCAGCGGAAGTAGCCGCAGCAAACAGCTAGACGACATGGATTCTGTCGACAATTATCACCAAGCGTGTCGAGACCGAAGAAGAGAAGGAAAGAAAACAAAGAGAAAGGCTACAGAGGTTACATGTGAAGAAGATTAAGGAAAGCCTTTTGAAGCTGAAAGAGCGAGAACTGTGGGGGAAAGGAGACTCTTCTGGCCGATAGAATCAAGGAGTTTCAGGCAACAAACATACAAGATGACATGAAGATATTCCAATATAAAGAGATGATCCAAGGAGTACAGGCACAGGAAAGGGAAGCAAGAGAGAGGCGGCTAGAGAAGAGATGGAGAGAAATCTAAGAGAGCAGCAAGATAAGTGGCGTAAAAAGGTACAGGAGGAGCGGGAGAGAGAAGAGAGAGAAGCAGCAGAGAGAGAAAAGATACAAGAAGCTGAATGGATAGCTTTGAAGGAGAAGATGGCTAAAGAAGCCGCAGAGAGTCGCCGGCGGCAGGAGAACTACAACAGGGCACGCGGCAACGTAAACCGTTCGGCAGCTGGGGCCTCCATCTTCGGCTCCACTCCTCACCTAGCGAAGGCAGACTGTCTGCATGACGGTTGGTGGCCTAAGCTCGAGGGCAAGCAACGGAGAGAATCTTGTGAGAAATGCGGCGTGTCAAGGCACAACTACTTGCTTCAATGTCCCAGTTGTAGCATGCTGGCGTGCGCTAGCTGCTAGAAGGCATTACGGCCACGGGGAAGGAAAGCAAATAGAGGATCCAATTTCAGAGCACAGCAGATCTTTGAGCAATATGAATACTACGATTAGGATTGATATGTCCGTATGTTTGTTTTCTAGGTAAGCGTCATTTAGGACAGAAATATCTACACAATTAGAAATCTTGTTAAAGTTTCTAGTTATGAAGACTTTTAATAAAGGGTAGAAAATAAATAAATTATACTAATAGGAGTTTGTTATTTAACAGAACTATCATTAATTAATTAGCAATAAACAATTTTTACAGGAGAAATCTTAAAGGTAGAAAGGAGAGTACGGCTAGGTATGAAGCTGGATAACCTAAGATATTGCGTAATTTTTATTTTACTGGTTCTGCTTTAGTTTCCGGACCTGAGCAACTGCTATTTTAACCCGAGTTGAAGGTTGAGCATACCTGAGGCATCCTGAGCCTCCTAAGCATGTAAGCCGAAGACTTTCGAGAGAGTCTAACCAAGGTAAATTGTGTGCACGTACTATTAGAATGATTGTATTCATCTCATCCAAATTGGACAGAATTCCATGGTTAGCTCATTAATACACTCCGCCTTCTCAGTTCTCAGAACAATCTAACCTTTTCTCTGTCCTATTCATACTCGTTATTAGCACGCCATGGAGTCTTGTACCAACAAGCGGTGTTTACCTGTAAGTTGTGCCTTTCACGAAGCTTTGAGATCGAAAATGTTCAGTGAGCAACTCCACCTGGATGAAACACTCTTTGTTGCAACGCAAGTCTCTGTAATCGTCCTCAAAGCTCGAAATTATCCAGGCAACATGTCTAAATCCTATGAGACTTCCCTGTCTCCGGGAAAAATTTGGTAGGTATGGACAAGAAGCAACCATAGAGGTGTATTGGTGTAGCCGATGTCACTGTCGAAAGCGCATAGCTAGAGATTTGGTTCTGGGTTATCCTGAGCACACAAAAGCACGAGCGAGTGATTAGGCTCAAGGTCATCAAGGGCATCTGAGTCGTAGTGGTCCATGGTATCAAAACATAGTTGCCGTCCCTCCAATGATACCATAGGTCAATTAAGTCCAAGTAGCCATTGCATACAAGTCCAAGTCCATTTCGAATCCTGTCGAAAATAGTTTTAATCATCGAGATAATTGCACATCACAACGCATATCATGATTTAATCTTAGTATTTACTGTACCTAATTTTCTCCTTCAAATTTGACGATAGTTGTTATGAGATGGGCAGGCTGAGGTGTTTAGTTAGTCGCCGCCTAACCAGCCCAATATCGCACGTGACCGGAACCACTGCCCTGCCGTACGCGCAGGGACAGGGCTGTGGATATGAAGCAAGACGGGAACAAAGTACAGAAGAATATTGCTCGGAAGGAGCCTGGGTAATACGTAGTGCCTAACTCTTTGCTGGGAGTAGGAGCTTGCTTAAGTCTAGGAACAGAATGGCCGAATATCTAGCCGAGGAGCCCGCTATAACCCCAGGGCAGGTGGGTGAACTTGGCGGGCGCTCAAATTCAATCTCCCAGTCGATAATTTACAAGTGGGACGGGGAAGCTGCTCTGCTCTCATCCCACTTATATTCCCCCATGACCACAATCTGCTTGCTGTGTACAATTTCTTCCCACCGCGAGCATGCTCTGACAAACTGGAAGTGTGGTACTCTAACGTGCGACTTACTGTGACTCCTCATTACAGTACCCGTAGTGTACTGTGCCTAAATATTGTACGATACCAGGATGACTTCGTTGCAATTGATGCGCTATTATTACATTTACTAGGTGAATTATTGAACACTGATGTTCATATGGGCCGGTTTGTCTCTGCAGAGGAAGGATTAGGTACCTGACCCCTGTGGCTAATGTCGTCGGTCTTTGACCTCGATGGGGCATCGGGTCGCCCGCTACCCTCCCAGCACTACCAACACCAACAACACGCACATCTTTGAATCATGTCGTCTGTCCCCCATGGTGCTTCATCTTGTTGTTTGCATCTCAAGCCCCATGAACCGCGGTGAGCGACAATGAAGCTCTCCCTTCTGGCCTGTCTCGTGCCCCTGGTCGTCGCGTCGGCGAAGCCTGGCGCCGAGATCCAGCAACGCCGGGGTGCGAACACGACAACACTGGCCTGCAACGCACTCAAGCAGGCGTTCAGTTCACAGGTGTTCGTCCTGGGCGATGCCAACTATACGACGCAGAATGAAGGTAAGACGCGCTGCACAGGTCCAATTCGAAAGGGATCGCCTCCGTGACAATGGCTGACTATAGCTCAGCCTACTGGACCCCCACCGACTACCTTACACCCGAGTGCGTTTTCACACCCAATGCCACGCTGGAGGTCTCGACTGCGATCCGGATCATCGCGGGACTGGGAGCAACCTTTGCCGTGCGCGGGGGCGGCCACATGCCCATCCCCGGCTATGCGAACACCAACGGGGGCATCCTGATAGGTCTGACCAACCTTAATGAGATCACGCTTTCCTCTGACGAGTCGTACGTTTCCGTCGGGCCCGGACAGCGGTGGGAGGATGTCTATAGTTATCTGGAACCGTACGGGCTGGTGGCGCTGGGTGGCCGAGTTGGTATCGTGGGCGTTCCGGGTCTGTTGTTGGGAGGCGGCATCTCGTTCTACTCGAACCAATATGGATTTGCCGCGGACAATGTCGTGGCATACGAGGTTGTACTGGCTGGTGGGCAGATCGTGACAGCGACAGCCACGCAGCATTCTGATCTGTACTGGGCACTCAAAGGCGGCGGCAACAGCTTTGGCATAGTCACCCGCTTCGACCTGAGCACATACGTTTCTCCCACTGTCTGCGCCGGCATCATTGAGATCCCGTCCACCGAGAAGGACGCGTTCCTGAATGCCGTGGCATCGTTTGGTGAGTATGGCTCGGCTGATGCGAAGGCCGCCGTGATCCCGTCCATCTTCATGCTAGGGTCGCTCAATATAACCGTCTACACCTCTGCGCTCTTCTACGACGGGACGGAATGCGCACAGCCCGCCCTGGCGAACTTCACGGTCCTCCCGGCGATCGAGAACTCGTATGGAAATACCACCACACTGGCAACGTACGTGAAGGGGACGGACGCGTTGATTGGGGATGGAACGAGGCAGGTGTTCCGCGTGGTTGCGAGTTATGCCAACGCTGAGGCATTACAGATCGTGCACGATACCTTCGTGGAAATGGTCACAGCAGACATCTGGAACGTGACTGGCTTGCAAGCTAGCGTGGCCTTCCAGCCCGTCACCAAGAACTTCATCCAGCAAGGCATCAACAAAGGGGGGAATCCCCAGGGGGTCGATATCTCAGAGGCTCCCTACTTCTGTATGTGTTTCTCCTTGAGGAATTGTGATTGTACCGTACTAACGTGGAGATTGAGGGATGGTTGAGAACTTCTCGTGGACCGATCCCGCTGACGATAACCGGATCAATGCCTTTGCTCAACAAGTCACGGATGTGATAGAGCAGAAGCTCACGGCGGCGGGCCAGGTGGCAGAGTACAGGTACATGAACGACGCCGGGCTGGGGCAAAAAATCTTCCAGGGCTACGGTGACGGGAACGTGGTGAAGCTACAGTCGATCCGCGCCAAGTACGACCCTTTCAATGTCTACACAGATCTCATGCCCGGAGGATGGAAAGTCGCCAATGCCTGAATTTCAAGTCAAGACGCGATTTGATTATAGAGTAGATATATACGTAGGTAATCTGAGTAACCTTAGTCAACCCTGCGCTTGTTAAAATGGCAAATAAGCATGGTATGTAAATAAGGGCTTGCAGTGTCTCCCTGGCGTGACATTGTCCCAACCTCGATTATGTGAAGCAACTCTGCGGGACGCCATCTTGCAACATATTCTTGCTACCGGTGGCCTTAGCCTTTCTAACGATGCTTCGAATGTCCTCTTCGAACACTTGGAGTAATCTTAGAGCAGATAACTGTCTCGCAATTTAAGTGTTATATCTGTGACCTCCTAGGCAGCGGGAAGAAATTTTCATGGTCTGACGAATCTCCGTTTACGCCACAACTGGCAACAACCCAGCTACACCATTCGGAAGGGGTCTTGAATCCGATGCTCTGGACCAATAATTTCATCCTCATCTTGTAACTAGCTTCAATACAATCTATTAAAGACTAAATAATTCTGACCCGAGAAGACAATTGTATAGTTTATATATAATAGCTTGCATTGCCTACGTCAGAAGTCCTTGACCTCTCACTCCTCTCTCTGTACTCGGTTCCAGCTGGCGTCCAATCCATGAGCAACTTCTGGACAATGTCATTCTTATCTGGTTCTTCTGTCGTCAGATCCAGCGGATTGTACGCTCGGCCATCGTAATACTTTGGGTACGGCGCTCTGGGTCGCTGTGACGGGGCTGCTACATCTGCAGATCCATATTGTGGGTATGAACTACCTCCGTACGATGAGGATGCACCCAAATACGACCTTCTAGTCGCTGTGTGTGCAAATCTTGAGGAAAGATCTGGCAACTGCTCATTTATCTCATTGGCTGGCTTTAGTCCTGGTGGTGCTTGATATGAACCCCGAGAGTTTCCTGCAATCTGTGTGTTTAGAGGTGGAGCGGGCCGTCTCTCCCGGTCGAGCTCGGCTGTCCTGCGTTGGGGCAAGTCGTCAAATGTGCTATATGGCATATCAGGTACCACTGGCGGAACTGGTGGTGCCCTTGGATAAGGAGTGGGGTCATATGAAGGATGATTATAAGGGGACACAGAAGGATAGTTCGTTGTTCCATAGAATGGAGCACCACGCGGGGCATACACTTGAGGAATAAGACTCGGATAGGCATATGGATATTGAGGCGATATTCCTGGATACGGTGGATGCATCCCGGAAAAGGGTGGCGCAACACCAGAGGGGTATCCGTATGGCGGATACGTTGGGAAAGTAGCACCCCCGAGATGCGGAATTGATTGCCTCTCCCCGGAGTTGGGTCTTTGTTGTTTCTTCTCTTTTCGGGTTTCTCTTCTTCCATAGCTATCTTCGGACGAGCTCCAGGAATCTGGCTCCATCAAAACCCCAGAACGTGGGTCATTGGTGTCATCACTTGACCACCGATATATGTCGTCCATTGGTTTTGTCGCTGACCTACTTCGATTTGGTCGCTCCTTCTCATTTTTCTTGGGATTACCATACGTTGCGCTTCTGCCAGTTGACTCCTTTCCTTTATTGCCCATCAAAAAGTTAGATGAATCAGCTCTACTATTTCCCCTAAAGTTTCGCTCCCTTTTCCCCTCCTCAAATGTAACATTTGGTCTTAGGATTGACGGAATATCTCCTTTTCTCGTCGTAGAATTCAATTCTGGAATTATCGGTGTTGGAGGGATCCTAACTGGCATAGCTCTCACGATTTGAGGTGACAGTTGAGTAGTAGGCAAGATGCTGGGTGCTGGCTCAGTAGCATGCCTTTCTCCAAGATTGGGCTCTGACGCTGCAACTGAGACTTTCCTGAGGTATACCGTTAATGGTCGTAGGCCTTCGGACGAAATGTTAATATCGTCAATCTGAGCCAAGGTCCATGCAAACACAGTGTTGAACTCCTCAGATGATAACCGCTCGAGCAGTTTGGTAATTTGGTCCTGTTGAACTGTAAGAAGATTTAGCTTCTTCTCGATCAATTGAGGTCCCTTGTCGTCCAACTCGCTAATCCGTCGCATGATATCTGCCTCGGAAAAGTCCTCTTTTATAATTGTAGGTAAAAATGATTTAGGGTCGATATGGCGATTATACGGCTCGAACACTCGTATTGTGTATGCCGCGTAGAGAATGAATTTCCTGCTTAAGTCATCTTGGGCGCCGTTGGGTCCAACTCTTGAAGCATTATCCTCCGGCATAGTAGCATTTTCCGACTTCAGATGTGGTTCTACTTTGCCATTCAACGGAGCCTCTCTTTTTTGCCTAGATTTGATGCCGGGCGATAACTTTACACCTCTTTGACTTCTAACTTCAGAGTCATCTGTGGCACTAGAATAACTATCTAATGGTGTGTTCCTGACCATCGCCACTAGGACACGGTCGGTAGTTGGCAAAATTCCTAGCCTGATCTTTCGAAGCCACTGCAAACGCATCAGTAACTTGGTGCATTCTTCGTTGTCTGCTAGGATTTCTTTTAAAGAGGATATTTCTGACGGTAGCAGAAATGCGAATTCCTTCCACCAAGTAGCCGTCTCAAGGTTCCTAATATCTGATTTGCGGAGCATAAATTGGCCGTTGTATGGAATTTCATGGTATTCCCCTCCTTTAATCACAAAGGCTGTAATGAAACAACCTTCCAACGACATCTCGTCTATATATTCCTGTGTCTGGTAGTCCCGGTGAGCCATCCGCTTGAGTAGATCCCATACCAGCTCGCGTTTCTTGCGCGCATCAGGCGATATGCTTCTATTCTCTGTTCCGCTTACACTTGAGAGACTTCGCATTTTCTCATCATCGAGTGCATCGAGGAGAATTTCCTCCGAACTTAAATCAAATGGCTTGGCCGAAGAGAATCTAATTCTTTTGTACCATGGCTTGGACTCAGTGATATCTGCTGGTGCGAAAGCTGGATCGGGAGACTTGGAATGAGGAAACCTAATTCTCTTATACCAAGGTTTCCTTCGGCTATATATTGAAGAAAATGACGAGCTCCGAGACGATAGCGAATTAGGCCTTCCTCTCGATATCTGAATGTCAAAAGCTGGTTCGGGCATTTGTTCAACAACAGCTGAGGTTAGTTTTGAAGACTGTGGGTATCTACTCTCTGCTTCTTGAGCTGCCGCTCTAGATGCACGTCGAGCCTTTCGTCTCTCTTCTCTGGCCGCTAATTCTTCGGACGAAATGGTGCTTGATCCCGATTTCGCAGCTTTAGTGCCATTTTGGGGATTGTCTAGAGATATTTTGGATCTTGGCTGGTCTTCGGCGTCTCCCGTGGTATCATGCCCTGCCTTTAGACTCGCCGCCGTTGCCATTTCTTCTGGACAAACGCCATTTGTTTGTGTCTGCGTGGTTTTGGGTCCATTTTTTGACTCATCAGGAGATACTTTAGAAGAAGACTCCTGTGCTGCTCTAGCAGCGCGCCTTGCCTTCTTTCTCTCGATTCGCTTCAATTCCTCTGGTGAAATGCTGCTTGCTCCTGATTGTTCGGCCTTGGAGCCTGGATTTGGCTCGTCTCTTGCTATTTTAGGGGCTGAGTTTTGAATTGAAGACTGGGGACCAACGGGATCTTTCACAGGTGGTTGTGGTTGGATATTCTCTTTAGGAGATTGGACACTATCCTCTAGAATAGTATCCATTGGCACGGATTCTACGCGAATTTTCTTTTTCTTCTTTTTTTTCACGAGCGGTGTCATATTGGCTTCTGCTGTAGTGGTGTCTGTCATGTCATTCTTGGCGTCGGACGGCAAAGGAGACGTATCGACATTTTTGGTTTCTTTAGCCACTGTTAGCATTCCAGACCCCTCCCTCAGCCATAGTCCTTTTAGATGATCTCGATCAGGGTGAAGAATTAAGGCCATTGGTTGTCCGCTGTCTTTTCGAAGGTCGAGTTGTTGTGTTGCTAAGCTGGTGTCGGATGCCTTATAAACCGAGTCGGAAACTACCTGCAAGTCCCATTCCCAGTCATCATGGGTCGCCTGCTCGGCCACCATTCCTGCGCTATTAGGCAAAGACTTCTCGTGGTCTTCTTGATTATCTCCAATTATAATTGAAGTTTCAGGAATGAAACCTGCCTGGCCCGTTACTATTTCCTGTTTGTCGTCTAGGCCATGATCTGGCGCTTCCTTGGCCGTCCAGCCTAAGATGATGGGACTTTGATTGTTCGTGTCGCCTACTTCATTGATGGACATTACGAGTGATTGAAGGTTCTCCAGCTTATTATCCGTATTAGATGTTGGAGGTTCCGTAGCTGAAATAGCGAGACCAACTATCTCGATAGTATGTGCCATTGCTTCCATCCCACTTGTTCGATTCTGACCTTTAGATATACTAGCCGACTCTTGTAGTTCTGGTGTCCGCGTTGTGATTACTTCAGGGTGAGTAGTGGATTCAAAATCAAATGTCTCTCTCTGATCCTTAATATCAAAGTCTTGAGCTTGGGGTTCCTTTTCTTCTGATTGATCAGACTAACGATGTTAGTAACATTCTTACTCTGTTTAAACGGCAATACATACAACTGATGGCTTTTGGTATTGTACAGGGAGTTTGACGACTCTCTCCTCTTTCGTCTCCTCCATTGTCCTCTTGACATCTTCTTCCTGGCGACTTGTGCCCTGCTGGGGTAATGTCGAGTGGATTTCATTGTTCGGGAGTCGCTCGGCAGATGTAGACGGCCTCTGTTCAAATAATCCAGCTTGCAGACTTGGTTCAGAGGCAACATGTGAAGCTCCTGGTTCAGTTGTGGCGTGAGAAGATCTTTGTGAATCCCTTCCCCTCGCTCGATCAACAGCAATGGACCTCCGGGCAGCCCGAGTTCGATCAAACATGCGCCGCACAGTCATGTCGTCATCTGGTATCGGTCGCTCTGATGATGAGCTCCCAACCCCTCTATCCCTATCTCGTCTCACCGCTCGTCGATCATCCCCGGAATGTGAATGCCTTCGTTGAACTCCCGCCGTTCCTGGGTATCTATTCCTATTCCTTCCTCTATCTCTTTCTGGCGTGCTAGACATGCTTCGGCGACGAGTCGAATTTTGAGCAGAAAATCGATTCTCTCGTATTCTATTAGCTCTCTCCGCAAAATTTTGGGGCGGATTGAAGTGTGCTGGTTCTGTATCATCTATCCATGCTGAATCTCGGTCATGGGGTGGCGCCGGCCCTGTTGGATATGGATACGAAGGTGGTCGCGACATTCTTGTTTGCGGTAGGTCTGACTGGGCAGCTACATATGGAATTTGCTCATATAAGTGATGAATCAGATGTGGTGCATTTATATCTCTGCAAGAAGTCAGAATATCGTAGGATGACAGAGGAGTGCTGCATACGGTTTAATCAAGTTGGCTTGCAGAGAGATAACTTGGAACATTAAAATCAGAGTAGTCTGAAGTCGGTGTAAATGATCGTTGTGCTTGTCCAGCTTACGAGAAATACTGAACGACCATCTCCAACGCATCAAAGATGATAACTTAAGCCTTGTGTCCAAACGTATTACGGGCTGCGCTCTGTTTGCCTCAATCTCAGCGTGAAACGCGACCAGCCTTCTTGATATTCTATCGTCGAGATCCGAGCTTGAGTCTCTCAGTATTACAGCCTCGATCTTCCAGAAGATTTTCAAGCACTTGTCCGAAGTCTTCCTAATCTGTGCGAGCGCCTTCGCAGAGAATAACTCAGGCTGGCCCCCCCGTTCAACATTCTTTTTCTCTTGTTTCAGAAATTCTTGGACCTGCTCTAATGCTTCACTTGTTGAGTATAGCGTTTCTAGAATGGCTTCAAGACTTTCGGGCGCGGAAGCATATCCTTCGATGAAGGTGTCGAGGAATTGGGCGAGTTGTAGACCGAAGCCGGCGATTCCTACAACAGATCCTACGGCGCCTAGAATCGTGACGGGGTCCATAGAGGGTCTGATGGGCGTGGTGGTCGAAGATCCATCATATTATCGCCGTTATGAATTCCTGGTCATTACGGTCAACAGCATGCTGCACGTCCAAGCAACTGAAAGACAAGATTCTAGGCCATGAAGATGAAGAAGAGAAGTGAGGGGATGGACGAGGCTGTGAGTGGGATTTCAGCCTAGAATTTCATGCACAGCATTCCTAGCCGCACACACTGCAGGGGGGCTGTGCTTCGAATTGGCGCCTAGCTGCCATTTCACAATGCAGAAGTGGGGTTCTGAAATACGACTTGCTATTCGAGATTGAAAACTCGCTTGGCAAAGTATGAAGTACAGTAAACTACCAATCAGGTGTCCGCGTATACCACTCTGCTTTTTCGGAAGCATTTACCACAGCCTGATCACTGTCCCCAGAGCTTCTCCCTACCATGCTCTCCTTAATGACAGAGTGAGCAATTCCAATAACATCTTCTGACCCTCAGCATGCTTTCCCCGCTATTCTTACCTCTTTCGCAACTCACGAAATGTCGGTTACTCTGTCGCGGCATGGCTGCAAATGAATCGCGGCGTCGTGCGGACCCGGCTTTAGTGGCCTCCAAGAACGGCGAGGGATCAATAGTTCTAAAGCACCCTTATCATCCACTGGAACAAAATATCGACTGCACGCGTTTTGTAAAGATAGAACCGGCGGAGAATGACGAAGACCCTATCGTCTGTACATTAGTCCATAAGGCATTCAGTGAGAGACCCAAATTCGAAGCTCTCTCATACATGTGGGGGGATGAGAGCATCGAAGAATCGATTCTCCTAGATGGCGTCGAGTTTGGCGTCAGAAGGAATTTGCGAGATGCTCTTGGACGCTTGCGCAACCGAGCGCCGGACATGCTCTTTTGGATTGATGCAATCTCTATTAACCAACAGGATATACCGGAGCGCAATCGGCAACTGTGCATGATGTCGCATATCTACTTCAGGGCGAGTACCGTTGTGATTTGGCTAGGAAATAGGTACTTGAAGTATCAGGGACAGTTATCTGAGCTCAAATCCCACCAATCCTGTGCCCATTTTAGCGCAGACTTGGATGTAGAGTCAACACATACCAAAGAAGAAGCCGCTACGATCGTTCACGACCAGGAGAGAGAAATGGTGCGAGAGCTGATTGCAGATGGATATTGGAATCGGCTATGGATTGTTCAAGAAATTGGCCGAGCAGAGAAGAAACAAGTCTGCTTTGGTGATTTGGACATGACCTGGGACAGTTTCATCCGCTTCATCACCATGCACAGTGATAGAGGCAGTGGCGGACCTCTTAAACTGGCGAAACAATTGATAGAGAAACATATTGGCGCGCACACATTCCGGAGACTGCTGGAGGACCACCGGCACGCCGAGTGCAAAGAGCCACGAGACACAATATATGGGCTAGTTGGCTTAGCGGTTGATGGCCACGGCTTTCCTATGGATTACAACAAGTCCCTCATGGAGGTGTGGACGGACACAATGGAGTTTATGAATGGACACGGGTTGTTCCAGGAGTCTAAACAGGAGTCTGACATCATGTATTTCGGCAGCTTAGTGAAGTCTCGGCTTATGAACACTCAATTTACACCACTCCAGCAGCTTCTACTACCCTATAAGGCCGAGGATGACTCCAATCTTATCATTGACGGGCCGCAACCCTCGATCAACCCAAAGGCATTCAAAATTAAAGCATACGTGCTTGGATCCATTGGCGTAGTTGGTCCTTCCTCAGCTGAAATCGCCTCAAGCTTAAGAAAAGTGGATCAATGGACACAGCAGGTCCAGAAAGGTTTCAAAAATGACATCAACTCTGCTTCCCTGGAGAGCGATAGGCTAATTTCAAAGATATTAAACTCTAAAGACACTGATCTAGCTAGACTTTGCTCAAGCCATGTTAGTGGCGTTAGATGGGATAGATTTTCATACGAAGACAGCTTATTATCATATTATTTGGATCGAAATAAGACTATAGATATTGGACAACAAAGTCTGGCAGTCACAATCAACAACCACAATGCCACTGGCAATGCGTATTTATATCAGATCCACAATAACCGACTCGGGTCCGTCCCGTGGAAGATGGGCATTACGTCGGCCCAAGCTCAGCCAGGAGATCTTATTTGCTGGGATATGGGGACCAATAAAGCATTCGTGGTCCGATTGGGTGGCGGAGTCAAAGGGTTCACCACATCGCAGATATTTGGTACAGCTCTGGCCACAAATGACTTGGGTTTATCTGAAGTTGACCGTAGGACTCGCTCGAATTGGATTTGGGGGGAAGGGAATCGACAGACCACATATCTGAAAATGGATGCAGCAACAATTTTTATTGCCCTGTCGTGAGAGTACAAGAAGAGGTAGTCCCGGGCAAGAGAATCGACTCTTTATTGTTAAAGTGCACGCATTGAAAAACGTGTTTTCCAAGACAAATGTAGACCGAATACCACCCAGGGCTGCATGAGCATATAACGAATCAGTGGAATTCGTTGCTCTCTATATGGCGTAGGGTGCGGCTTCCTCAGGGATCGACGCTTCGCGTTCTTCCAAAAAGGCGACAGGAAAGAGCGAGGATCGGGCTGAGTGAGCAAGGCATGTTATGTGCTCGCATGCGTCGTTAGCTACGCAGGTACGTTACATAGTACGGTGACCTGCCCGAGTTCTGTAGAGTGATTGTTGGTTTGCACGAGGCCACTCCATCTTCATCCATGGCGTTATGTTACAGCCGAAAACCACCTAAACGGCTTAGGCTCACTATGTTACATTTATGGCTTTAGGAGAGTTTTAATACCTTGTATAATAACAGGTATTTGTAATTCTAAGTAATCTTTGCTTGGTTTGTGGAATAGTTTAGAATTAAGCGGAGCTAAGAAAGAAATTATACTAAACAGATCTTCGGGCTAATGACATATGTCCTGTCGTAGAGATAAATATAGTACAGTACAGTAATGACTAACGTCCATCCCGGCGTGCCGAAAAAACCGGTGTGCCGAAAAAACTCATAGTTTAGGAGTCTTAAATCTCTACCACATAAATATATAAAGCTATAATCTGTTTGCTATGGTTCTTTAGCTATTTATTTACAAGGACTTGACTTGCAGTCAGAAAAATACTACAGCTTGGTTATGCTATCGATTGTTCTGTTAAGAGCGTCAAAAGCTGCTATAGCTATTACCCCCTGCTCTATCATGACTATCGACCTGTCCCTAGAATTCAGGACTGTAGTATAGAGCTTCTATACATAACCAAACGGAAGTAATTGCTCTAACCGACATGCATATGCTCCGTCGCCAAAATCCTTCGAGATGGTTTTAACATCTTGTTCAGATAGGCCGAAGAAGCGGAGGGATGTTCTTGGATCTTGTGCAACTGATGCCCTACAAATTCCTTGCATAAAACCTCTGACGGAGGTGCAAGAAAGGTCTTTCTGAAACTCATGCATAATATCAACAAACGCCGTACTTTTGATATTACGGTGCTGAACTGAGACCCATATTTGAGCTTTCAACATAACGGCGAAAGCGCGTACAACCCAGACATTGGCTCTAACGGTACCAATAGAAGTTGTAGAATCGAAAAACATCAATTGGCAAGGGGCTAAAGATGGCCGCGGTTCTTTACTAATAGACCAATGTCTAGGGAATAGCGTATACTATTGGATTGAAACAAGGAATAATGTTAGAAGTGAACTACTTTTAAATAGATGGACATACCTCGTATATATGGCCAACCAATCCGTCTAACCGGGGGGTCCAAACAGGCTTGGTGAAAAGATTAAGTCGACGAAGGAACTTACTCGTCTCAGGCCGCATAGTACCAGATGAGCCCACGAAAACAATAACAATATCTTTCCATGAGACCATAGGATTGAGATCCGTTTCTGTCTCTATGCAATTGATGTTAAGAAGAACAGAATCGAGCGTCCTGCGGATAGTTCCCTCCCTGTCGGTGTCAGAAATAGTAATAGAGACGAGTAGTTTAGTCTGCCGTGGCCTGGCATATAGTCGTGGCCGAAGTTTATAACATTTAGTTGGTAATTCAGCTGGCCCACAGTTGATAGCTGACCATCGAACAACAGCAGACTCGCGTTCAACGGCCTTTCGGAGACGTGCCAGCACGCACGTCCACACTGGGATGTCAAGGACGATACCTATATTGAATTTAGCATAGTTGATTGTTACAGAGCCGAGAATGAAATATTATGAAATCGTGGGATATGATGAATCCATAGCGTCAGATACTGACAGGTGTAAGGCAAGAAGTGACCTACCGCTTTCAAACGTTGGCGGTGAAACAATGGGTTTAGAGGTGAGGGGCAGCGTCATTGTAGGCGCTGAAAACAGTAAAATGATGAAGAGGTAAATACTGGGTAGCTGCTTGATACTGAGAGTAAAGAAGAAGATAGGGTCGATCGTGTTAGTTGCGTTATTTTAATACCTTAATAATTTTAAATATTTTTGTTAGATGTTTAATCCCCAGACCGTCTTATTGTAAGACGTGCGGGGCGATTTTGCACTAACCTAATATGGTTAGTGGGCTGATTCGAAGTACCTAACCGTATGGCGACGGTGCATGAATTTCCGCATCACAGCAGCAACAAGGCTAATGACGATTTCCTATATAGGGGCGAGGGCTTAGAGCTTAGATAAGACCACTTTATAAAGTATAAGAGATAGTATAAGCTCGGTGGTAGAGCTGTAGTAGAGGTACATCTGAAGGCTACCTTCATTCAAGGGGGGGTTGGGTTGGAGATAAGGGGCAGAGGCAACCACAAGCGAGCCGACTATTACTACCAATCAGTAAATCAAACTTCGCGCATTTTTTGGTTTCTTAAAGCTTTGGGATGCCGAATCTAATTTAGTCCCTCCGACTCTTCATTGCTTTCCTATGGAGAATGAAGTATACTATACTGAAACCCCAACTTTGAATTTCACATTATAAGTCGCCACTGATCAATCCAATTTGCACAATAATTACAGAAACATTTTATTTTCTCCAAGTTTATCTACAAATATCTTTGTAGTTGACTTTGTTAAAATAAAGTACTTGAGATTTACTGGCAGTCGTTTCTCATAGCTGTCATAGGGAACTATTTCTTTTTGGGTACTGGAGGCCTCACGTAAAGTCCTACACCTGGTCTGACTTTGTTTGATCGCGCAATATCGCTTCCTGCAGCCCGGTTGGAACTCATGGGCTCGGAGCGGAGTCTGACTGGTTCTCCAGGTGCTGTATGTGATAGCGGGACACGGTGACCCACGTCATACTTACCCGGACCAGTCCAGCGCGTTCCTAGTCTTTGCGCTTCTTTTTGTTGCGCGCGCGTAACTCCTCTATACTTACCAATTTTAGGAGCCTTTTGTCCTGCTCTCTCTAGTGGCACAATACTTCCGGCTGGTACGTCGTATCCAGGGTACCCAGGCGGGGAACCTGAAGCTGGAGGCCCTGAAGCTGGAGGCCCGGAGGCTGGAGGCCCGGAAGCTGGAGGACCTGCTTCATTGGGAGGAGTAGCCTGTGAACTTGTTTGCGGCTCAGGAGACCCAGCAGGAGCAGCCGCGCTGGGTTCGGCCTGACTAACTGAGGGCTCACTCACATGGGTTCCACTCGTGTGCGGATCTGCATGGACTGATGGTGTTTTCGGCGTCTGTGAAGTGTTTATGTGCGGACTCCGCGGCTTAGGGGCAGCAGCCTTCCCGACTTGAACGATGTTGACAACTTTCCCGAGTGTCCCACTTGGATCCACAGTATCAGCCACTTTCTGTTGCACTTCAGTCTTGACGTATCCTACGGCCAGATCTTCCGCAACGGTCGCGCCCCCTTTTAACAATCCCTGCTGGCCAATAATCTTCGCACCGCCAGAAACCCCGGTAGCGACGCTATAGACAGTAGCTGCATTATCAAGGGTATCTAGTGCAATCTCTGGATCGCTCTTGTGGTAAAGCTGACTTTCGGGAGTTGTGGGCGCATTTGCATATTGCGTTGTTATCAAGCTGCCTATGATAATGGCCGCGACGATGAGGAAAATTATCCTACCGTCGGGGTCGGTGGCAACGATAGGTCGGTTTTCTACATATTCGTATGAATTGGTGTACTTTTCGTGATCCGAATGCTGCTCCCAAAAGACTGGATCGCTGCTTGTCCACCGTCCCAGCCAGCATGCATAATATCGCGCCCCATAATAGTAGAGCCCGCTCTCCTCATCCCGCTCCTTCCCCGTATAGCGGTAGCGCTTAGGACTCTCGACCCGGCTGTTCATCGCTTGATACGAAGTACTGCCAAAGGGATAATATTCTTCGTAAGAAATAATCTGGGCCTCGTGGTCCAGTTCTAGACACACAGTTCCAAGATGATTGCCAAGCTGATAGCGGATCACTTGCTGGGGTGCCTTGTCGCTGCCCTGGGTGCGTGTTTCCGTCATGGCAATACGCTGTTTATCGTCCATCACATGGAGCGTCTCGCGTTCTAATAAAACTGTGGTGCCATCACCCCCATACTTACGATAGATCTCGAAGTTGCCAAGGTAGATGTGCTCTTTTATACGAGTTGGCATTTGTTCTGCTGTACCCTGACGCTCGGTGACTTTGCGTGCGCGTTGGCCTCCTGCATCATACACGTAATAGGTGATCTCTGGCGTGCCTCCATTATTCACGGTCTGCTTTGCAGTGGCCTGAAGCTGATCTTTGTAGTCCCATTGCATGAGAGACAGTGATGTCATGGCCGTCATGTTGCCATGCAGGCCTGCGCCTCCATCATACCGGTAATTCTCGGTGACCGCACCGATGCTAGTTGTGCTCAGCCGGTTATTTAGCTTGCCAGCTTCAAGTTGGCTAGGCTCGTTGTAATTGTAGATGCGGGACCATCCCGAGTGTGATGGGTTGCTGCCACGATGTTTCATGGCCAAAATGTTGCCTACAGCATCATAGACATATGCCTCAGCGTAGGTCCCCATCGCTTTACCATCGCCTGGTTGATCGGAGCGAGTGTGAAAGTCATTGAACGCATCAGGTGCAGTAGGCGAGTTGGCCTGCCCGTTGGTTTGTCCCAGGTGTTCACGTCCGGTTGCCTCGATCAGTCGGTAGATTGCATCATAAGTGTAGTCAGCACTCGGGTCAGCACGCTGGTTGCGGAAGAAGATACTCTGCTGGGCATCGTCACGGATGTGGGTGATATTGCCTATCGGATCGTAAGTGTAGTGAATGTTTTGCAGTGACTTTGAATCACGCTGTGTTTTCAGATGCATAAGGCGAAAGGTGAGAGGATCATAGGTATAGTTGGTGTGTGTGCCATTACCATATTCAATTAACATGCGCTGGCCTTTTGCATCATAGTTGATGTTTGTGACAAATGATGTCCAGATTGGCTGCTCATTCGCTTGCTCGCCACGTAGATTCGCCTGGACCTGCTCCAAAAGACTGGCTTCGTTGTAAGTAGGCCGGACGACACTATTATCTGGAGCTGTCAGCTCTATGACGCGATTGAGTGCATCGTAGCGGGTGCGGCTGGTATAAACTAGCTCTTCCAGTGGTATAGCAGCTGACCAGTCCAGAGTCATCTTGTAATCTTGGGCAAGTTGGCGCTGGCTGTTCAGCAAGTTGCCTTTAAAATCGTAGTCACTGCTGGTAGCAAGACCTGCCTGATCAAATACTTGGACCACCTTCGTACGTTGATTATGTGTCTCCGAATTGGGCTGGGTTTCACCATAAACGGTACGCCCCACCAGCAACTCTGATCCCATGCCTTCTTGGAGATAGGAGTCGGTGGGCCGCCGTAGTGGGTCGAAAGATGTGCGGAACCGGTGGTTCCGGCTGTCCCAGGTAAAGAGGATCTTGCCCATCACATCACTAAGCATCCAGCGCTCGCCTGCTTCCATGCTGGCTTGATGGATATGGGCACTGAGCATGTCATAATCATAGCGCACTGCAACGCGGCCTTTGGCATCGATAACCTCGCGTTGGTTGCCCTCAATGTCGAAGATAACATGGGTTGCATATTTACCATTTGCTCCATTGTCAGCAATACTAAGGAATGCGCGACCTAATGCATCAAAATGAACTATCATTGGCGTGTTTGCATGAGAAGTAGTTTTCATGGCAGCCGACTTTTCATCTGGGCCTTGCTGACCATTCTTGCGTGCCTCGTACCATGTTTGAAGAAAATCGTCATCTGGGAGCAGCTGGAAGAAGCGACCTACATCTGGGTCATTCTTTGGGTTCGCTTGTAGGACTGTGTCGTTTACATCGTATGATATTTGTTGCCACGGATCAAAGACTACCTTCTCCCAAGTATGGTTCGGGTGCAAGGTGGCAACTGCACGTTCCATCGGGTCGTAAAAGATGATCGGGCTGACACCAACTTTCTTGGCGAATTTAAAGTCATGGGTGTCATCGAAAAAAGGCTCATATTGCCTGACTGGGCTGTCCTTATTATTGAAGATGGTCCAGCCGCTTCCCACCCAGCGCGGATCCACTACCTCAACGCCTCCTTCGACAGGGCCGGGCTCAGCTTGGATCTTTTTCTGGATCTCACGCCCAAGACCATCAGAGTAAGAAAAGCCGACTTGGATCTTGAGACCGCCCAGTGGCAATGGGTCGCTGGCATGTATCTCACGGGAAAGGATTGCAGTAAATACAGGCTGTTTCTTCTGAGAGTCAAGTTCAAGCCAGTAACGAGTCACATCGTAGATGATGCGTGTGGTGGCACTGCCAAGTAGTGTAGCTGCTATCTGTCCCTTTGGATCGGCGAAAAATTGGTCAATGTCATCCTGAGTTAGATCCGCACGAAAACCAGTCAATGAGTCGCCTAGGTTCTCAGATATCTTGCCCATAACCGCTGTGCCGACCACCATTCCCAATGCATCAAAAGCAACTTCACTGCGATTGCCATTAGGGTCAGTGACGAGTATTGGCCGTAACACGCGATAATCATTAACAGATTCGATGGTATTGCCCAATGCATCCTTGGTGCGAATAAGTAGAAAAATATGACTGTCGTAGTCTATTGTAGAGCTGTGGTTGAATGGATCAGTGAAGCGGCGCGGCGAAAAGAAGTGGTTTCTTGCTTCAGCCAACTCTTGTTTGGAAGTGACATTGGGGTTTGGATGGAAAAAGACACGCTCAGTGGGTATCCACCAGTGTCCGTCATTTTCCAGATCTATGTAGCCACCCTGACCATCTCCTTGGCCACCAAGTACATCTGGTGGACTAGGAAGCAAGTTTTCAATGGATTGGCTGTCATTTCTGCGTTGAAACACATTAGAGAGCAGACCAGGTGTGAAAGTAAGCTTGTAGGTCTCTCCTGGGAGTGCCAGTGCTTCAAGTTGGCCTTTGGATAATAGATGACCCAAATCATCACTTCGATAGAGTATCTGTGTGCGCTCGATCAACCTCTTTTGCTTAAGCAGTGGATTGCTCTCTTGCTCATAGGGAATCTCATACAAATCATGTAGCAGTGCAAAGTTGCGAGCAGTGAAATTGGTCAAGTTGAAACGAACAGCCCCATTACCGGGTGTGAAACCTGTGACTTGGTAGGTACGTGTCTCGCATGGCAATGGTGTGCGATAATCGTCCACTGCGTTCACAGCATTGGTAAAATCATTCTCAGTGTAGGTAATGAGCAGCTGTTCTTGCTTTGCTTTGTCGTCGCCTTGCAACGGACTGTGGCCTGGTCGTCGTCCATAACCAACTGCAACGGATTTGAGTATATCGCCATAGCGATCCACCTCTAGCACAAATTCGTGTTGAATGCGCGGATCCTCGACGTTGCGCTCATAGTGATAACTGATGCTCTCACGAGGATGCGTCAAAAAGACTGAATAACGGTTGTTACCATGTGGCTGGACTAGTTCGATGGTGTAATTACGTTCAGAGACGCTGTAGGGAATGCTGGCCTTGAGGCTTTTGTCATTGGCGTAGATCTCCTGCCGCAGTATGGAGCCCTTGAGCGAGCGGCATGCCTCGCGTGTCTCCTCTATATCAAGTGCTACGCGTGGTAACACAGTATCGTCGAGCAGTGTCTTTAGAAATGCTTCAAACTCTTGATGGTTTAGCGAGGCTGCACCATAGTATTCGTGTGCCAGGTGGCGGCTGATCTTCTCATGGCCAATAAATACACCAGTGTGAAACCAGGTTTTAGTGTGCACAGGTGGAACATTTGAAGTCTCACTGATGTTGGTTGCGTCTGGGAACAAAGTGCTATCGTTCAGCACAGCAAATTCTTCCGTGTCCCATTGCTCCACCATACCAAATCCACGAAATTCGCGCTCGATACCATCAAAATAACCATTGTGGTAGGCATACCGAGTCACAAACCGGCTGCGACTGATGCGATCATGGATTTCAACCCGCTCAACACATTGGATCGGGAAAGACAAGCGAGTGACCCAGGGTTTACCGTTTTGTTTGTCTTCTAAATAGAAGCGTGTAGAAGGTGCATACTGCACACGAGTCTCTACACCCAAGTTGTTCACGATCTTGGTCAGCAAATGTGGTTTCTGTCCATCCATGAGGTCAATGTAATGCATGGGTCGACTCATATCCCCCAGTAAAGGTGATGACCAGACCAGGCAGGCAGTACCGTTGCCCAGTAGATCGGTCACTGTCACTGCAGACAGATTGTCGACATGTGGGAGAGCTGACAAGTGGTTAGGCTGGCTCCAGCTGTTGCCTGCTTGATTGCGATAGATGTAAACCCTGTCGCTTCCAAGGTAAAGGATATCAGTTGTGCCTGAGCCGTCAATATCAGCAAGGTGAATGCGCTGTTGGCTGAACTGATCAGGTTCATCAAACCAGGGTGCATTATCCATAGTAACTTTGGCACCAAAGCAACCATAACCCGAGTTGGGCCAGTAACACACCTCGCCATTGCGGATGCGTGCTAGATCGGTCAATCCATCACCAGATAAGTCTGCAAGGTAAATAGACTGAGTGCCATCGGCAAAGAGCAGTCTCGGACCTTCTTCCTCGTCTAATGCTTGATGTACCCGTTCTGCAGGGCCAAACCCTTCTTCTGCCAGTGATGGATACCAGGTGAAGACATCGTCTTCAGTGATCAAAATATCGGCATGACCGTCGCCATTGAGGTCAACAAATCTGAGGTTGGGGTCGCGAGTATTGAGATTCGGCCAAGAGACAAATGGATGGAAAGGGAGCCAACTGGGGCCGTTGATGCGTTTATAAAAGCCGCATACAGGCTCTTCCATCTGTACAAGATCCGCCTGGCCATCACCTACCAGATCCATGAACTGTGTGTGACGAGCTGTAAGGGTGGCAGCAGGTTTGGGGGCAACCATTTCCAATGGGGCAAATCGGGCCACTGTGCGCTTGTCACCATTTTCAAAAACTTGGTTGTTCGCACTCAAATTACGCTTATAGAGCCAGCCGTCCGCCTGCTCGGTGAGAACACCGGAGAGTCCTTCTCCATCCAAATCTACCCACTGGTAGTGGGCTCCGTCCACACCGTATGGCAAGCTTTCGAGGCTCACCGTGTCAACTTCCTGAATGGGCAGCCGAGCAAGTTGATTGGGGTCGGGTACTTTGCTATACTTGAATTCTAGAGGGGGTAGCGACTTTTTCAGATACTGCTGTTGCTGATCCTGAACCTGCTGGCAAACATATCCAGAATGAATGATACTGGTCATAACCGATGCCACAGGATCTTGATTATAAGTGAATTCAGTCGAATTTACAAGACAATTTTCCGTCCCAAGTTCGTCTGGAAAGTGGTGGAACATCAGGACGCGCTGACATAGGCGATAAGTGCGAACTTCAAATCTGCCACGATACGAAGAAAAAGGGTCTTGGCGACAAATCCACATATTCGAGTCGTTTGGCATTGGGTTGTCCGGGTCATGCTCACCGTAATCAAAGACTACCTCGAACATCCAAGTGTTGCTGGGAAGCTGCGTTGGGTCGGTTACCCTCCAACTGTCGTCGCGGTTGGGTTTGCGGTTGCCATATTTGATGCTTTTCAAATAACGATTTGCTGAACGGCTCCGGTCTGTACGGTTGTATTCATTTGGCTGCGACAGGACAACGCCAGCAGAATCTTCTTCCTTGTACTTGTAAATTATAGCGTTCCCTTTACTGTCGTAGCTCTCGCAGATCAGCCAGGTAAAGATCCGCTTCGGATTACCACCATCTGGATCAGTTGGACAGAATATCCTAGAATTATCGTCTTTCCCATACAGCGTTGTAATATTGTCCCGCGTGATCAAGCGCCAATGTGCATCGCCATCACTCTTACGGGTCCATCGCTCTATTCGGGCAAATGCTTCTTCTATGCGTGGACTGTAGCAGCGGATAGCGTAGCCATCACGATCAGTCTCATCAAAGATAAAGTCGCCCTGAGCATTGCGGATCCAACGCCCTGTGTGATCTCGCTTGTAAAGTGGTACCAAGTCCTCGGCACCAGAGAGAATGAAAACATCCGACTCATCAGCATCTTGATATCGTGGAAGGCCCTTATCTGTCTTGCGGGTGATTGAAGGCGGCGAGAGATGCCAACCGATTCCAAAGGATCCATTGCCACCACCAGAGTCGTATGAGAGCGAAAGTTGCGGACCAAAGCCTGAGCGGCCAGGGCTTGTCGCAATCGGGACAGTCAGAGAGCCAGTGCCTGTGACGGGATTCGCGTCGAATTTCTCGCCAATGTCTCGAATTGCTCCACCACCCTTTGGGAGCGAAATAGATGGAATGGAGGAAGTAGAGGGTTGGGGGCTGGTTGCTTCTCCCTGCGTCTGAGGTCCGCTGGTGCTCCCAGTTAGCGGGCTAGATTTCGCTTTTTCCATTGGGTTGTGCTCGCTCGGTGGGAGGTCAAAGATTTGTGCACATGTTACAAGTGTCTACTACAGTAGAGGAACATTTTTGTGATTTTATTTTGACTCACTTTTAAATCCTCTACACTACTGAATTTTTGATCTGCTTTTTACACATTACGGCTCAGTCTCCAAGTCTAGATTGAAAAGAACGATTGGCTAGGGCTGAGAACGCCATTTGATGTGGAATTTATCTGCTGAGCGAGGCGATACAAAGCAGACCACCTGAAGACCCCGATAGCCAGTGGAATTGCTCGCAGCGACGGAAGACGAGGGGAATCAATGGGGAAATGAGGCGGGGAAGGAGATCTGACAGGGAAGACTAACCTAAAAACGGGCGGTCTGCCGGGACCTAGATGTGCGGGTCAGTGAATGCCAAGTGATTGGACCGACCACCTGACGACGCCTTCTCACAGCTATGGCCACAAACTACCCTATCATGTTCGAAGACCTGCTACCTGATCGTTTATTTTCCCTGAGGCGCGCTTGGCTCTGTTTTCACGACTCAGAGCAGCGAGCATCTGATATATATCTGGTGAGGGGTTGGTTCAGCTTCCTCAGCCTCACCGTACCGTGCAAATCAAAATTGGACAGCCAAGATGTAATGACAGGTGCATTGAACACGCAAAGTTCCGTCGAGGGGGATGACTGCGGAGTGAGAGCAGCTCACCCTACCCCGATCGCGTGAAGTGACCTCGATAAAATATCAAAGAGCTAAAAGCTACCCGTTTTAGCTTCAACATCAACCTCAACCTCAACCTCAGTCTGAGCTCGGCAATCACCTCAAAAGTTTGCCAGAACCCTGAAGGTCCATCACTTGTATGTTAGAGCTTAATCTGCTAATTTAAATTCGACAGAGAGCGAACCAATATTCCATTTCTGAGCGCTGTATTGTGTTTTCGGATTTCCAGATAATTTCAGCCCCACTGTATTCAGTTGGCAGGAACAACAACTATTTGAGTACTCAATAAGCAACTTGCTGGCACTCTCAGGTTGGCTCAAATTGCCACTCCCATCAGCTCAGATCATAACTGCAGTCTGCAAGTTTATGAGGCAAAACTCTAACGCTCTCATTCCAAGAAGCGACCCTTTGGGCCGGCCACCCTTGATTCGCCATGTCGACCCTCATTGTAGTTACCTTAGTTCCTATAGTACCTACCACAGGACAGGATTTCCATGATAACTACCTAACGGGGCTATCAATAACAGCATGGGACAGAACAGTCCGCAATACCAGCCCAGATCTCATTCTAGGAGAACAGGATGTTCTTCTTGGAACAGCTTCAGGCCTCGGTCAGTTGGCGACTGACACTACAGGAAACCAAACACTACCGACCTTCACTGTAACTCCTGGTAGCAGCCCACCAGCCTATGACAATTCCATCGTTCAGCACTATAAAGAGGTCATTATAACTCCCCCGCCTCCGCCTCCTGGTTTTCCTCCCGGGCCAACGATCATTACTTACCAGCCATTGGCTGCAGCAACGGCTCTTATTGTGGTCAATCTGGATCCCAAAACGTACCAAGAGTATGCAGATAATCTTAATTTTGATGTTCGAATGGAGTATACAAGGGTTTTAAGTCCGGGACAACCCCCGACTGCAGTTCCCATGCCCCTAACCATCGAATACAACGTCATACCATACTCGACACTGCTTGCAAGCCCGCCCTCATCTGATATCACTACTAATCCAAATACCTACTCATGGGCCCTTGGTCTCCCAACCACTCTCTATTCATGGCTTCCCAAAGCACCTCCATCGGACTCCATTGCTTCTGTCGTACTAAGTGATGCCTCAACGCCACCAAATTTCTTCTCCCTAGTATCAGCTATCGACTTAGTATTAGCTGCGGACCCCCCTCCGACATGTCCGAAGTTAGAGAATATGCAACTTCCATTGACAGTTGCCCAGTGTTCTGAAATAGCCTCCGAGATCATGTACGAACGAGTATCTGATCCGCCGCCACCTCCACCACTACCAGGTTCTGCCCCTGGAATCGAGCTCTTCTACGACACTTCACTTAATCAGGCTACTGTCGACGGTAAAAATGACACTCCGACTTGGGTAGGTGATTTGGTTCTTATTCTGAAATGTGACTTCATGGAATGGCAAATTTCATTCATTATTCTCGATGAAGCAGGCATCTCCAAATATGGGGACTGGAGCTTAGCCGAAATACTAGCTTATACCGTAGCTTCATCTTCCTACTTTGGGCACAGAACAATGTATTCAATTATTAGTCCAATATCAGCAGCTTCTTTTATCCCCTGTTTTTAGGAACTTCAAAATGCTGACCCCATTCTAGGACCAAGTCAGACAGTCTTGGGAAACCAGTTGGTCTGCCTACCACGCGACCAGAGATGCTAATGCTGCGAGATTAGCCCAATACGTCTTTGCGGCATCAGCAGCTGTGTGGGCCGAACTTCAAACCATTGCAGCGGCCATTGCTGCAATAGATGTGCTTATTGATCCTGCTCTCAAACCACCTTCATCGACCAATTTGTCAATTTTCCTCACAGTTCCGGATCCGACAAACCCAGCCCAGCCAGTCATCCCACTAGTGCCAAGCTTTTATGTACCTGCAGTATATTTCTACGCCTTGGGGGCTAAGCTTCCCATGACTATGTCTCCAGCGGATAGATACAAGGCGGCAGTCACAACTCCAATGTTGACTCTAGGCACAACGCTCAAGACTGCACTAAACACAGGGGTAATCAAGGATCCAGAACCGCCATCTACCATGGGAAATCCTCCGCCGACTAGTTTAAGTCTGAATATGGCTCAAGCAACTCGTAGAATGGCTGGGTTGTCGGCCAAATTCATTACTGGACCTCAGCCAACTGTGCCTTTAATTCCAGGTAAACCAGTTACTATTCTAATTGGTAACTGGCTTTCAGATCAAATCACAACTGACCCTGATCTATTCATGGCTGAATTCTGGAATTCACAAATACCAGTAGCTCCCGCAACAATTCCTCCACTGGAGAATTACCTGTACCTCCTCCTAAACATCATTACGGATGGTAACCAAGATTTCGTCGACGCGATTCTCGCTTTCACTGTACCTAACACAACACCATCGCGAACGGTTCAATATACTACTGACCTCCTGGCAATTCAAGACACAACATGGATCGCTTTGTTTCAAAAGGGGGCTCATCCGGAATGGCTGCCAGCTTTTACAGCGCCCGGCAACTTGGCAAGGAGATCGGCCGCATTTATTGTTTTCCTCAGGACCTTCTTCTCACCCGCGATAAATCCAGGCTCCCCTAATGTTGTGGCAGAGAGTTCCGCTGCTGTGCCCGGCCCCGTGACCGATGTCTTGCAGCAATTTATAAATTCATACTCGCCGGCAGGTAGTTTTACTTTCACAGGGCCATTGAATACATCTCAGGTGGAAGCCGCCTTGACTTCAGCATTCCCAGGTGATACTGTTGTTCAAGACTGGGTTAGAAATGCTGTAAATGTTATCAGCGCTTTGCTGGGGGTCGTTACCTCGTCGGCAGCATCCGTTCCCACGAATCTTCAAATGTCTTATATGGAAGCTCTCTATGCTCGAGGATTCACATCCGTTGCGGACGTCACGGCCGTATCCCGGACTCAATTTATTGCTGCAATGATTGGAACAGTGGTATATAGCAATGCAGGAGCAATCTATGATGCTACCGTCTCAAATCCTCCCGTCGCGCCCGCAGGTCCGGGCTCGGGATTCCAGCCGGTCAACGATGGCTCGCTCGTAAACTGTATACCACCTCTTCATCTATCGCCACTTGGACCATCACAATACCTCTATGAAATGCTCAATACAGATGTAGGCACCACCCCTATTCTTGCTCTACTATCAGCACGCCGGGGCGCGCTTGGATCTCTTGCAATGACGAAAGCGGACTTAGAAATTCAAATTCCTCTTATCGATCTTGTACTTGAAAGCTTGGAGTTAATGGCGGCTACTACAGCAGCTCCAGGTGCTATTTATGAAACAGATCTTAAGTCGATTATTGGTCTTGATGGAGGAGAAGAAGATGTGGAGAAAGCTGACGACCTTATCTCAGCTATTCCTCAATACTCTTCGCCATCGCTTTCAATTTCAAAGCCAGATGTTTACGGTACCTTAGAGTCATGCTTTACCAGTCCTGAGCTACCATACTCGCAAACATTGGATGTATGCCGATCGTACCTTCATCGACTGTGTGCAACTCGATTCGATACAATGCGACGTTTCCGACAAGACATAACTGAGTACCCTCTATTGAGCATTCAGAATTCATCTCTTGCACCCACGGATTTCAACAAAACTCTATGGAGGCTTCCAGTTGAGTTCACCATCGCTTTAGAGTATCTACAGATTTCTCAATCTGAGTACACTACTTTCTATTCTGGGAACTTCCCGGTAAATTCGACGTCAACTTTATTCGGCATTGACTCGACAGGAGATCCGAATTGGGCTCAGGACGTTCTCAACCTCCCTGTTTTCTTGCAATCCACTGGCTTATCGTATTGCGAATTCATCGAGCTTTGGAAGTGTAATTTCATACCTTTTAGTCAACAGAGGAATGAGCAGACGGGAAGCACTTATACTTTCTCTGACTGTGCGCCTTGCTGCTTGGACAACATTTTCATTAATCTGAATACCGATGGTGATGACACACAGCTATTGATGCAGCTAATATTCTTTATCCGGCTCTGGCGCAAATTGAATCATGAATGTGGCCTAGGCCACATATCCTTTGCCATGTTGGCTGATGTCTGCCAGGTCTTAGGCCTTTTCCTCCCGTCAGGTGCCGTCAATCCGGATTTTGTGAGACAGCTAGCTTCAATGTTAATGCTCGTGCACTACTTCCAGCTTCCTTGGGGACATGACTCCAAAATTACGACAATCGGAGCCGAGCGAACAAAGATTCTAGGTTTATGGCCTGGCTCATCTGTAACTCCAACAGATTGGGCCCTTGACGCGATTTTGAGATGTACAGAGAAATTCGCAAAACATTGCTTTGGGTGTGATGGTCGAGATGCGGACTTCGTTAGAATCTTAAAAGATAATCTAACCCCACTGTCCTATTTAGTTGGGTTTTCACAGACCAATCCTTGGAATGCGAACCCCACAAGTACGATCAGATTCACTGAAGTGTTGGCAAAAATTTGTGCCTCGGACTTTACAGTCGGCGAAATCATTTTCCTCTTCACAAACGAGAAGCATTTGGATGGCGACGATCCGTTCCACCTTCCGGATGGAGCAGAATCTCTTGATACTCCCCTCGACTGGCCAGAAGATGACTCTCACGGGATCTGGGAGCTACGAGAGAAGCTGCTCTGTGTTGAGATCTGTGACGAGGATGTTGATAAATTGAGCTGGGAAAAGATTGTGGATATCATGCATGACCTCGGAAAGAATGATTCCGCTTCTATCATAATGTTTGGAGAGCATTTCTTTCCGGAGACTTTGGAGAGACAAGGCTATCCCGTGAGTGCTACGGCACGACACTGGAGTGTACCCCTCTCCTCTGCCCAAACAACTCCTATGATGTGGCACGCCGAGCCTTGTTGGCCATTCCACTACGATCGTGGCAAGCAAGAACAAGAAGCAGAAGCCTCTTCTGGTCTAGTGTACAGTGGTCAACTTTGGATCCAACTTCCACTTCGCGACGAAGATGTATCTCGCAAGCTGAGAGATTGTCGTCAATTAGGAGATATCGAGATCAATGCTGTGCAGGATCTCTACTTCGCCCCTCGTGCAATGCTCGCGCCGTTTGCATTGATATTCTCCAACTTCGATGAAGACATCAACCATATGATTCAAGAACCGGAAGAACATAAACGCTTTCGATTCTTCCAGAAGCAATTTGCACTTTTCTTCAAACGATGCAAGGTCATCGCCGAACACCTTGCTTACCACATCGGGTACAACTGCAATTGCAGTCATCCTCCTGGTTGCTGCGAATGTAAGAAACCAGGCGTCGAGGTCGCATGGCGCGTACTCCAAAGTTTGATAGCCGATGAGAATTTCACAACGGACTCATGGGAGGATCCTGCTGGTAAACTCCCGCCCGCATCAACCTTTGAGTGGGATCCGCACTTTTCAGGGAGTGCTTTTGCAGCTTTGCTTGGGCTTATTGGTACTGGTCTTCTTGGCAAATACGAAGTTGCATCAAAATTAACTTGGACTGAGATGCGCGGGGGAGTCGCAGCATTTGGGAGAAGCGAAGATGAGTGGAGCACTCCAGTGCCAACCGTGATTCCATCACTCAGTGACCCGTTTCCAGCTACTCCAGGCGATCTCACAATATTTAAGAATGGCTTCATCTTACGCGACGTCAATGGAGAAGCCGTCAATGGTTCACAGCCCTTCTCCGTTACCTGGAAAGGGATTCTGCTTGTTGAGTGCGGAGGAAACTATAAATTCAAGGCTTGTCTTCCCCAATTTGAGCACCATCCGCAATGTGACCTAGAGCGTGGCGAAAAATGGTTCGTTGAGATTGAACGTGGTCAGAAGCGTTGGACCTTGCTAAACCATTGTTACGATGGCCCCAAAGCACCTTCTTTTGAATGTCGTCCAGTGTGCCTAGCTCGTGGCGCATACACCATCACAATTAAGTTCCAGCAGAGCTTGCCAGGAAAAGATCACCATGAGAATATGGAGCGCTTCCGCTCTGGATTCGAGTTGAAATACGAAGGTCCTGACACCAAAGACTGCTTTGAGACTGTTCCTTTCCGCAGATTGATTCAGAACTGGAAGACAGATAATCCACTGAGAATACCTGTGCAAGATGACAGAAACAAAGATACAGTATTAAATACCGTCATAGTTTCAAACACTGCCAAGGAGTTCCTTGAACTACAGTATATCAGCACCGTGAGAGATATCCGAAGGACATATCAAAGAGCTTTTAAAGCCGTGCTCCTAGCCACTCGTTTCTGCCTATCAGCTCGCCGGATTGAGTGTGACTGGCAGTCTGAACTCGGGTTTATGCTTGATCATCCTCACCACTTCCGAGGAACATCATTTACCCTTCCAGCCTCTGGATCAGTCACTTCGAACCACGTCAATTTTAATTTCAACTTCTTACCGGTCAAAGACCACTACGGGCCAACAGACCCAGACTTGCGGGCGAATCCTAGCGTAGCAAGGCAGGGAGCCCTGTTCGATTGGTGGGAACGGCTCTTCGACTATACCACCTTGAGATCCCACGTACGGGAACGATCTTGCCGCGAGGTCTGGCTTCTCTTCGAAGAGGCAATTCAGCAGGAGCTTTTGAATCAACCCAACACTCTAAGCCAACGCACGGAACAGCTCCTACGTCATTTGGGTGTGGATTTGGATGACTCAAGTCTTCTGTTGACATATTTTGCAACTCCTCCCAGGTAACTTGCGCCGACAGACCTTGTCGACGAGCAATGGCCTATTCGAGTCTGGCATGCAGACAAGTATATTCAAGCTGTACGAGAAGCCTTCTTTGCAAGACATCTCAGCAAGGCTAAACCGTTTCTTTGGGCCTCCGATGACCCTTCTATGGTCATCAATAGTGATTCCGGCAACCAGAATCTAGTGACTCTCGTTCAGCAATCACTACTGGAGGGCAGAGATATCCCACTCGACATCAAGGGAGTGAAAAATATCAACGATGGCTTGAGATGCCGTGCACGCAAAGCACTCTTTGCATACTTATGTGGCATGAGTCGTGTATCACTTTCTCCTCTCGGTCTGACCACATTTGCAACAAGCACTCAGGATCTAAGTGACCTCCTCCTCCAAGATGTTGAAGTTGGCCTTAATGAGAAATCCAGCCGCATAGAAGATGCAATACATTCCGTACAAACGTTTGTCCAACGAGCACGAATTGGACTCGAGCCCGGTTGGACACATAAGCTCTCAGGACTTTGGGAGTGCCGCTATTGCACGTTCAGCATCTGGTCTGCATTCAAGAGACGTCATATCTATCTCGAAAACTGGCTTCATTGGGACGAGATGCAAAAATTGAAGAAGTTTGAGAGTATCGAGTTCTTTATGAAGCGGCTTGAATCTGGAGATTTGAGTGTAGTGGAGGATGGTCATCCCTCGTGGTGGTCAGGTGGCGCCTCGGGACCACCAAGTGATTTGACTCAGAGCAAAGAGTTGGTCACCTTGAAATTGCAACATGATTCTCTCTCTGAAGGTCTTTCTTTGATGGGTGCTCCAATGAGAGACGGAAGGCCTGCTCTGCTTACCCCATCACCCCAAGACTGGGTTGGAGGAAATACAAATTCAGGCATCAATGAGAGTTCCAGTGTGAACTCTAGTGGTGGCTCTGACGGCAATTCTCGTAATCCCAAGGATATCACGTCTCATATTAAAGTTGACTCCGCAACGGCAGGGACAACCACTAAGAAAAAAGTTGAGGCAGCCAAAGTTACAGCAGTCTCATCTGTTGGGATCGAATCTGGATTTGCGTCACTCACGACGATACCGCTATGGATTACCGCAGCAATCCGCATGGGTACACAATTCATTCGTGTAGCCGCAGCTTCTCAAGGCCCAGCAGTACCATATGAAGGCAAGCGTGATGCTGGCAGTGCATGTTGTAAAAAGTGCGGTCAGGTCCATGATCCCTGCATGGATGAATACTACTTCTGGCTCCAAGACACCAGTGTTTATCACTACCAAGATGTCGGAGGGTCCTATACTGGCACAGCTACTTCGGCTCCCACTCCTTCTGCTGGAACAGCTCCTCCTCCAGCTTCAGGTTCTATCTATATACAAAATGCTGATATCGACACTTCAGGTGGAGGTCCTACTAATTCTGTAGATCCAGACTCGGACTGGAGCGATCCGACACAGTTACCTACCTTGTTGAAGTGGCAAACGAGGCCAATGGTCCATTTGTTTTGGACTCGCGTTCATATGGGGACTCTTGACCCACCTAAAAGATCTGACGAAGGCATGCTCCTCGCGATCCCATATGCAATACCTGACATAACATTTGACGGTCGAATCGAGGATTCTCTATACTTCCCAGTATCCAATACATCGGTAGATTTTACTGGAACTGGAGATACTGGAATCTTCAGGTACGATCTGGCTACTAATACGGCCGCGATTGTAACAGCTTTACCGACAACGATACCAACCTTATCAACGCCTCCACCCCCGGGAGCAGCCACTACATTAGATCCTTATCCTTGGTTCGTACACTTCACTCCCGGCAAGCCTCTGTTCCCGGTATCTGGCTTCGAGGTCGCACTTTCGATCGCAGATTCCTATCGCAGCAAATGCCTGTGGGAGAAAGCCCTGCAATGGAGCAGAGTGGCATTTGATCCTTTGTCTCGCGACAATACATGGCAGCAGTGCCCAACGTCGCGAGAACAGCTTTCTACTGATTCTGCCATATCCAGTGTTTCGGAAGGGAATACACATTCGACGGTCCTCACACCAGCCGTCACCCTTGGGGAGCATGATAAGCAGCTAGAACAACCCATAATTCGGCGAAGAGATCCACCTTGCTGCCCTGCCGCACCTGCCAAACTACCTGTCGCCAAAGGTAGAGCAGCGCTTTTGAGCTTCCTTAAAACTCTTCTCGAGTGGGCAGATGGTCTCATGACTCGGAATTCAATGGAGCATTTCCAGCAAGCTCTAGTAATATACGATTTCATGCATCGAGTCCTTGGGCCAACTCCCATCTCGGTCAAAGCTCACGATACAATCGATCCTCCGATGACGATTAGCACATTTGTAGCGTCTCCGCCTCCGCTCAATTCTGAACTGATGCTCTTCTACCACGAAGTATCTGACAGGCGTCGATTGGTTCATGATTCTGTCAATCGTCGCAGGCTTCCCACTGGTACAAAGCATCATGAACCCGCACCTTGGTTCTCCCACAGAAAATGGGACATCAGACTCGAGGTTCCTACCTGTGACGACGACACGGCATGTTTCTCTTGTTGCCAACCCTACAAATTCGCCGCATTATACGCAAAAGCCACAGACTGGACTAATATGGTGAAATCACTCGGCAATTCTCTCCTAGCAGCTTACGAGAAGGGTGACAACGAACTACTCGCCGCACTTCGAGAGACCCAGCAACGACAGGTCTTAGATCTTGGCCTGGAAGTTAATAAAAATGCTTGGCGAGCAGCGGACTGGGACTATCAGGCTTTGGACCGGAGTATGGAGGCCGCTCTTACAAATTTGAGGTACTACCAGGGCTTGCTGGCTGCCGGCTTGAATTCGAATGAGAATGGATATGTGATAAATACGGGTATTTCCATGGAGTCAAGGGTTGCAGCGCAGATTAGTGATGGCATTGCTCAAGCTACGGCTGTTGACCCCGATCCGTATTTGGGCGCTGCGGGTGCTTACGGTGAGTTAGGCTGGTCTGGTTTGAGGTAATTTTGGGGCTAATTGGTTCTAGGTACTCCAGTTAGTGTGTTGACGACTCCTGGCGGTGTCAAGATCGCCGATGTGGCTACGAGCGCAGCTAGAATCTTGAATGGTGTCGCGGAGGGGGCTACTTCTCTTGCAGGTCTGATGAATACTCAGGGTTCATGGGATAGAAGAGAACAAGAGTGGAAACACCAAGTTGATATCATTACACTCGAGATCGAGCAGATCAAACGACAAATCCTCTCCTCAGAGCGCCATCGAGCAACCGCTCTCCGAGAACTGAATAATCACCAACGCCAACAGGAACACGCAGAAGAAGTCCTCGACTTCTTGCGCGACAAATTCACAAAACAAGAGTTATATCTCTTCTTACAGCAGGAAACAGCTTCTTTGTACAAACAGAGTTACAGCCTAGCTCTGAAATCAGCAAAAGCAGCCCAGCAAGCATTCTGGTACGAACGCGGCGACACGCGCCAAGACTTCTTGCGTGAGGTCTCTTGGAACTCCCTACACGAGGGCTTGATGGCTGGTGAACGCCTCGATCTTTCACTTCATTCTATGGATCAGGCTTACATGGACCTAAATTGTCGCGAGTATGAACTCAGCAAGAACTTTAGCTTACAGCTACATTTCCCACTTGCGTTCATTGAACTGAAAGCTTGTGGCTCATGCGAAAGTAGGTCTTTTGTAGTCCCTTTTGTTGAGAAATTTCACTTGTTTTCTTTGAGTCATGGAGGATAGTTCATTATTTGAAGACCGAATACTAATGTTGCATTGATCTAGTCGAGATACCAGAATGGATGTTTGACCTCGATTACCCAAGCCAATATATGCGACGAATCAAGACTATCTCCATATCCGTTCCCTGCGTCACTGGTCCGTACACAGGGATTCGTTGCCGCGCACAACTACTGCGCAGTTCCATCCGCTACAAGCCCCTTCTCCCCGGCCCTGAAGCCTGTTGCTGTCCTCCCAAACTGAAAGGTTGCTGTGGTCATGACCCCTTCCTCATCAAGAGATACAACGCTACGGAAGCAATCGCTATCTCTGACGCCCTTGATGATGACGGATTATTCGAACAGAATTTCAGGGATGAGCGATATCTACCCTTTGAATTCTGCGGTGCGGTCAGTAGATGGAAGATCGAATTGCCGCCCGAGAATAACGCGTTCGATTTCGACTCTCTGACGGACTTTATCATTAAGCTCTCATACACGTCTCGTGAAGGGGGTCCAGAACTGGGCAAAAAGAAATTGGCCTTAGTAAGAGATCGGGTCCCCGGCAATGGACTGAGGTATTTCGACATCAGACATGAGTTTCCGGATGCGTGGCACATCTTCGCTGAACATAATAAAAAGGGAAAAGAGAGAGAAGAAGTTTCTAGGCGTAAAGAAGAGGACTGTGAGCCGAAACGAGATTTCAATCTCAGGTTCACGAGGAATATGTTTCCATTCCTCACATGCCAGCGGCAAGTTATTATCAAGCGTATCCATATATTCATCACCACGGCCGAGCATTGCGGGGATCATATCCGCCTTCGCTACATACCCACAAAACAGCGCAAATGCTGTGATGACGATGACGGTTGTAAAGACATTGTATGCCGTCTGCAAGCTAAATGTTGTGCTGAGGAGACGAGATGCGGCAGTGGGGAATGTCAAGAGGAAGAAGAGGGATGGGCTAAAGGATGCTGTGGGGAGAAGGAGAAGAGATGTTGTTGTGCTACTGTTTTCCATGGTATACTTGACGATCTTTGTATTGGGCCATTGGAGAATAGGTCTAGGGAGATGGTTAGGTCTGCTGTGGGCAAATTACGATTACCCCATGATCTTGAAGGCGTTACAGAGGCGTATTTAATTTGCGAGTATTTGGCTGTGGAGAAGGTCGAGAAAGGAGTATGTTGCAAGAAGAAGGGGAGGGAGAGATTGGGGATGTGTTAATTGTATAAACAACTTGGAGGAAAAATGTCTTTGGCTCCGGTTCAAGTTCAAAATTCTTCTAGGAAATGGCGAATGGCGGAGTTAGGCAGGCGTTATTCTCTGAGAGTGCAAAATTCCACTGGTTGGGACACTGAATCGATTCAAAATTGTATTAAGCAAGGGGGAATTTGGTTGAAGCTTTATCATCTCTAGTTACAATTCATAACCCGATTCCCTAATCTTTACTTCGAATTTAACAACACCTAACCATCTTTACTCTTTACAGAGTGTTCACCAAGTCAATTGGAAAATGGCATGATGGCATGCTTACGGCTTCGGGTGTGTACTACCTTTAGAAGTAAATGGGTTGTGTTACAATTTTCGAAGTAACACGATATCCCGCTATGTGACGTCTCGCTGACAAAGGAAAGGCCAGGTGCCAATAGCTATACATGCCTAAAGAGAAAGCGTCCGGCAAATTGCTTATTTTGCTATTCCAACACTTTTCAAGTAGATATAATTACTGTCTCATAACTATAGATTATTCTAACTACATTAGGGGCGAAGCTTTATGCTTGTCCTGTACTACAGTACTAGACTTTAAGTTTGAGCCACTAAGCAAAACCAACCAGATTTTCAATTTCTCTACCCAACTTATATTATATATTATAGAACCAATTTTGAAGCTATTCCTATATACAATACATTAAAATAACTGCAAAGTTTAACTCTTTAATTCTCTTAAACTAGATCCCCCCCTAACTCCTTTAATACTTTATATACCAACCCTTTACTGCAATACATACCTCAATCCGTCTTAGCATACTCTCTATAAGGCTCTCAAATAACTCATCTAGCAAAGCCTCCTACGCTTCTTTCAAGGCTTCTTCGACCTTTGTTCGAGCTTCCTCTGTCTCTTCTATCACGTTCATAATATCAGGAAACGTCTTTTGAGCTAGTAATTTAAGTGCATACCAAGCGTTCTCAATTGGGTTCAGATCCAGGGAATAAGGAGGCCAATCTATAAACCTAATACTCTGTTCTTGGAACCATTCTTGGACCTTTATAGCTATATAGATTGGAACGTTATTATACATAAATATAAGGTCGTCTGTATAGTACTAAACTATATTTTGATCCAAAACTTCAATATAACTATTTGCAGTATATCCATACTTCTTTGACTCAAAGTCATGTTTAAGTATATACAAAGAAGACCTCTCTATAAAGCCCCAAAAGCATCCCCAAACCATTATTTACATTTGCTTTCCAGCTATATATGTTTCCACAAAGTCTGGCTTCCATTTATCCTTCAGAGTACCATAAACCTATATAATCTCTTTACCGGAGCCACACTCTACAGAACACTTGTCAGAAAACATATATTTTCTCTATATATCGACCGTCTAGTACCGCCTATACTTACACCAAAGTAAACGCTTATCTGCATTCTTTTCAGACAATTCCGGTCGCTTCTTTGTATGCCAGTAAGTAAGGCTATAAGCCCTCACCAGCTCCTTGATATATATATTGCTTATTTTCAGGCCTATAGCAGTTCAACGTTGCTCAAACGTGAGCTTCAGATAGATTCGCAGATTTCGAAGTATAGATCGACAGTCTCGTTCAGTATAAACCAGGGGACACCCTTGTCGAGGTAGAGAAACGCCATTTGATCTTAATCCATTCGACTCGATTGTGTGTCTTATAGCCCCTCGTAAGAGGTTCAATTCCACCTCGATTTCGCGTACTAATAAACCAGCCTTCCTGGCACCTAAAATTTGCCCTCGATCAAAGGGACTCAATTCAGGGCCCCTAGTCCTGATATTTGTATCGAGACTCCGTAAAGGAGTACGTAGTGTTGATAAAACCGGCATTTTGTTGTGTAGGTGGGATAACGCGGTACGCGAAAAAACACGGTTTTGCAGATTTCGGCTCAAACTTAATGTGGGTCACTGTACATTGGAGCTTGAAATTTAAACTTTACCGCACAATTGCGGACCTGGTCCCTAGCCCCTAAGTAGCATTATAGTAACAGATAAATACAATTTTCCTAACACGCCTCAGGTCAGAGACCATCAGAGTATAAGTCCCTCTCTCGGAAGATACGCGCTCAACCCCTCTCGCCATAATAAATTCAACAACCCGTTCATTGCACTAACCTATTAGCTACGCGACTGGACTGTGATACTCCAGCCGCCGCTCTAAATACCCGCTACAGCCCAAACAGCCAGGGCAGTAGCGAAACGAGCAACGAACCCCAAGTCTAGCACAGTCAGTGATGTCAACATCAACGTCCATATCCAGAACGGGGAACTCTCTTCCCTTACTCACCTCAAGAGAAGGCCGCACCAGAGCAGATGCCGCGTTGGGCACGGGGCTCACTGTACTCGACGTCGTACTTTTCGTCGGAAGCCCAGTCCCAACCGCTGTCGCAGTCCCCGTGGTCACCGGTGCCGGTGTGCTCGGCGCTGGTGTGTCCGGCGTCGGTGTGCCCGTGTAAACTAGGGCTGAAACACTCGCGAGGACAGACGCGGGCCAGGTAGGCCCAGCTTTGTAGGACGAGCAGAGGTCCAGCAACCCATGCGAGGTAATGGACGACGCATAATACTGCCCGTCGACTGTCAACTCGGAAAAGCACGCGGCCACCACTGCGTCCCATGGCCCGACATTGCAGAGGCACTGTGCCTGCGCCGATAGCGGCAGGCCCCAAAATGACGTCTGCGTCGTGCAACTGCTGACCAGTGCGTCCATGCTCTGGCACGGTGGGTCGACGTCTGGCACAGCGGGCTCGGGGCTTACACCGGCCGGTGGAGCGGAAAAGGCGGGGCCAGGGTCAGGGGGTGGGTTTAAGGTGATGGTCATGAATTCGGTTGACACTTGGCCTCCAGAGGTTGATGGGGATAGAGTGGCGGCGATCGTGAGAGTTGAAGGAGTGGGTGTGTCCGCGGATGCAGACGCATAGCTAGCGAAGGCCCCGAGCACCGCAAAGAGCAGGATAAGACGATTTATCATGGTGCCAAGACAATTCATGAGTTTCTTTGCAGCGAATGGTATGGGGGAGCAGTATACTTTCGTATACACAGGACAGTGGTGGTGTCACTATCTGTGATGATTTCCTTCTAGTAAATGTTAGCTTGACCAGAGAAGAAACTATCTCAGGAACGCTAGATGGAGGCGAGATATTTTTGGTGGGTCTTACATAAAAGATGAGAGGGATGAGATGAGATGAAAGCTTTTTGATATGAAGTGCGAGAAGCGGGGTAAATATCCTTCTCGCTGTCTGCCTAATGATCTCCGACGATCTGCAGTAGTGTCCTACTGGTAGAAACTAAACGAAGAATGATGAATGCTTTCCCCCCTCGGCAATTAGGCTTCATTCCATACAATCGAGTCATATGTGGATGCTCCTCTCATGTCCTTCATTTTCTTAATCACCACTGGTATTCCGCATTGTGTAGCCCTGACTGGCGCCAGGCTTGGTCACATACCTAGTCGGGATTCCTGCAAGCCCAGAGTGGTAGAATAAGAGCAATTACTGAGTTTGAGTTCGCATAAATCGGAGTAAAAAATTTGAAATATATTCCAGCAGTCTAAAGAATGTATTTATCGTAGCTTCCTGCTAAGCTTCGTTGTCGAGAGTGGTTGGGAGGGAAGGAACCGGGCCATATGCGAACTATCGTCCACCTCTGCGGCCCGCGGTAGTCAAATCCGTTTCGCGCTGCTTTGCAAGGTCTCCCTTACACGGCCGACCGTGTCTTGCAGGAGTTCGGCCACTTGTATCCTCTCTGTACCCAAAACGACTAGGTAACAGTCCCTCCTACTAACCAAAGTGTCTTGTCGTTCTCTACGTGGGTTTAAGCATGCTGGGTCATATCGTTATCTCTCGGTATGATCTTATCTCTCTCGTCACTTACCCTCTCGACCTGCAATATGCTCCTTGCAATAGAGCAGCCCAAGAGCATCATAAGGGTGTCATATCACACGACCTGGATGTCTGCCGATTGTAGGATCGATTTCGCAGTCGTGTATTGGGTTGTTTTTAAAGTGTCCCCTTGGCGCTGGTGGGGTTAGAGCTGACGGTGCTGGCTGGTGGTGATTCTTCTTTGCTGTGCAAATACCCCCCGGGAAAGGCATTTACAGGCTCCCAACTGGCACCACGGGGAGGCGAGAGTCATCGCCAGCCCACTGATGTACTGCTATGAGCGAAATTGGTGTTCTGCTCTTCAAACGCTTAAACGAACAATTTAAGCGCACGGACCAGCTAATGGACAGTAGGTTGAATTTTGATCCGCACACAGAACTTCATATGAGACCAACATTGTTCAAGCTCGACTCTATAACCGCCCTAGGCTGTGGACTAGCAGCAAAGCCTAGACACACCTACGCACGATTGTACAGCGCTTGTTAATCGAAATGCGCCTAGTCGACACGACATCTCTCAAGATCGAGGAGTTTTTCGGTGATGATATCCCAAAGTATGCAATCCTCTCCCATACTTGGGGGCGTAAGGAAGTCTCCTATCATGAGTGGGTGTACGCTCAGAATCAGAACCCACCTCATTGGGGATGGACTCATATCCCCGAGGTTATCGAGGAGCTCAAGTCGCGCGATGGGTATCGCAAGATCATACAGGCGTGTCGGCGGGCACGTAAAGACGACTACAACTGGATTTGGGTCGATACGATTTGCATCGATAAGACTAGCTCGGCAGAACTAAGTGAGGCCATCAATTCTATGTATCAGTGGTACTATTCTTCCGGGATATGCTATGCCTATTTAGCGGATGTGCCAAATCTCTCGCACGAGGAGTGTTCCACTCAAGGGAGTCCTTTTAACAAGAGCCGTTGGTTCACGCGTGGTTGGACCCTTCAGGAGCTTCTCGCACCGCACCGGGTCGAATTCTACTCTAAAGACTGGCTATACCTATCCAACAAGGCATTGCTCATGGACCAAATTCATATTATCACAGGGGTTCCAAGGGAAGTCATCACCACCGATTCCAAGCCAGCTTCTCGTTCCATCGCAGAGAGGATGTCTTGGGCAGCTAACCGAACTACCACGAGGATTGAAGATATGGCCTACTGTTTACTTGGAATTTTCGATGTCAGCATGCCTCTCATATACGGCGAGGGTAAAAAGGCCTTCCGGCGCTTCCAGGAGGAAATCATCAGGCGATCCAGTGACCAGAGTTTCTTAGTTTGGCGGAGCACATTAAATAATGGCTTGTTAGATTACTCAAGGTCTCTCTTTGCCCCAAGCCCAGCTGCCTTCTGCAACAAGGTAAACGACACCGAGGCAGCAATAGATAAATGGCCTTTCGCCCTCAACAATGTAGGCCTCTCTATGAGAGTCTCACTTGTCCGGACGTTACTAAAGGACTTTAATTTTGCAGTCCTATCTTGCAGCGACCTTTCGTCACGGCCTAGTGCTGGCGGCCGTGTGGGTACTACGCCACCTCACAAGGATATCTGGATCCCGCTCGAGCTGTGCGATGGCGTGTATGAACGCATGGCATTCCCAGCCAACTATATTAGAATAGCACCGCTACTGCCGCAGTCTTCTCTACGCCCACAGAGCACCATTGAAGCTTGCCCGGACACCGTTGATATCATAATCAGAGCAGATCCCGCTACTGTCGGGCTAGCTGCGGAGTGGGGGTCGGAAATCGGGATGTTGGAATTGCTTCAAAAAGTCTCACCTGCGCCACGCATGGGTGTCCTACTTACTTTCCCGAGAGGATTTTGTGGATGGAAGGTCTGTCATGTGTTTCCTGACTACTGCAATATAAACTTTTTTCCTCCTGCCAGTCTCCATGATTGTATAATATGGCAAGAAAATTGCGACGGCACAAGAGGCGCGGATCATTGCACTGTGGAGTTTGCGCACCCTTCTAACGATACGCTTACCATACGCTTTGTATTCGCAACATTGCCTAGAGGTAATGGGCTGTGGGAGCCATGTACGCGGTGCGTTTCGACTGGGTTCCAAAGAACTGTTTTAGACGGTGGTTCTCAGACTGCTCTTGAAAAACCGCAAAACTGGTCTAGCATGGATGATGACGACTATGCACAGGTTATGATTTCTGACCCTTTGTCTGATTTTCCTATGTCTAATAGTAGTGCGTTGTCTAAGATGAGGATTTTTGTAGCACAAATTATTTTTAAGGATCCATCAGGCCAGTGGCAAGCCCGATAAACTAGGATATCGAGAATTTAAGGGTAAATTTAGCTATATTCATGTTATACCACGGTGTTTTATACCTACCATTATTTGCGACACTCTCTGACGTGGAATGCCATCTTAGCCTGACGAACATCGTTGTATTAATCACATTCGTCACCCTAAATCGAGTAGACCCTTCCGGCTATCATTAAAAAGTCTCTTACTAAAACCTTTACGCGTGGAGAAGACAGTTCTCCATCAGTGTCTTGCTAATACCAGTCCTAGAAACGAGCCTCCTCGAAGATGATACTTGAAGACTACGAGATTTGGCACTATTGTAGTCAAGCTATTGACGGTAGTAAACAGAAGAACGACAATCGCGGTATGTCTACTTTAGGAGCAACGCAAGGAGATCGAAGAATGCCTCTCCAACATCCGTCTGGACTAACAGAACATGCACTTATCCCTTGTTGAAGTTCGTGTACAGTTAAAGGATCGTCTCGTAAATGAGATGGTGTGCTTTTAGCAGCGCCGGAGGGGGATATGAAAGAGAGAGAAAAGGAGCAGGCCACCGGAAACTACACCTTCTCGATTTATTACGGGTCGATGAAGATCGGCGAAAGATGCGCACTAGAGAGCAGAGGGCTTGGGAAGAACAACGCAAGGCTGAACTCGAGATAATCCAGATAGAAATGGAGACCGCATATAGCTGTTTTGCGGAGTTCATCGCGCGCGGCACCCTCTGATAACGCCGAGATTACGAGCAAATGAAGCTCATGGTCCTACCAGCTGGCCGCCAGGTGCCAAGCTGGTCGTGGTTCTCTAAAGTAGGTAACGTACCGCAATGTTGACGAAAGAAAATGCCCGATGACAGCCATACCACAGAGAATAGAAGTACCTAGTACTTAATTGTACCTCTCACGTGTTATTTGCTGAGCATTAATACATGGGTACGGATTTACTAAGTTAACCGTATCTGTACTTATGTAAAACGCCCAAGGGATCACACGCTTAGAAGTCATTATAGGGAGCAGTATATCTAGCAGCAATTAGACTATGGAGAAGCTTTTGAGCGAGGTAAATGATATCGAAGCCCACTATTACTCAGCTCGGACCCCGAAGTCTCCAGTTCTTTTTGCTCTAACCCCGCACTAACTTTGTTCCTAGTCCATATTCTCTCTCCCCCATGCCGCGTGCCTCCACAACCCCACACTGATGCAACTACAGGAAGGTTGAGAGAGATGCACAGTATTTTACATAAGCTGACTTGAAAAACTGCACAATTTAATAACTACCTTAATAATCCTGAGAGCATACAAACCAAACATTGACACCTTCAATTCATACTTTGCCACCCGACATAGTCCTCTGATCTGGTAACGTCCATCCCTGCGTGCCGAGAAGCCCGCCGTGGCGAAAAACCGATAATGTTTCTCAGCACAGCAAAGCTAACAACAAGCGGAAAGTATTAATATTCTCGGAATAGTAGCTTTGAATTATAAGCTATGTATGCTACTAATGTCTTCTGGGAACGGTTCCTGTCTCTTGCGTAATACCATAATTCACTTTGAGCGTCGCGCAGAAGCACCACTCTGAATGGCCTCGGATGCGCCGAAAAGTTTTTGTATTTTGCCAAAAGCCTTTAGGTGGCAGATAAATATATAATAAGTCTACTCCGAAGCAATGAAATCAGAGAGGCCATTGTGGCTTCTGTGGTGCACAATGCTCCCCAGCTGAAGTTTCACTGTCCTGGACAGGCCAAAAGTAGTCTAGCCGTACCCCTAAGCGTTGTTGACGCTAACTTTAAGGCATTTGTCAGGTTTACGAGCAATGCAGCGCTAAACTTAATACGGCTACAACTACAGTGTATCGGTAATATCCTCTACGGATTATACTGGCAGAACAATGAACCGTAAAGGGCACGTAAATACAGCTGTAAAGGGCATGTAAAGTGCTTCAATTAATTAAGGATATAACCCTCTGGCTTAGGGGTTTATATGCTTCTAGGGTTGGGCTTCAATCCACCGGATTGGGTATCAATTATATAAGCAAACTCTGACAGCCTCGCTTGGCAGCTTGAAGTGAGGCAGGCTGCGCTGCGCAGCTTACGTCGAACAGCATATACTATGACATGGGAAAACTTCGCAGCCTATCTACTAAGACACTTGGCTTTTCAATGCACCTTATAGTAGCACGCGTTGTGCTGCCTTAGTGATTCACGCATCGCGATCGAAATCCTTCCGTATCCAAGAGAACGTACATGCATCGAGATGCGTCTTTTAAGACGCAATTCGGACTACGACTTTGAGCTAGTCACCTTCAGTGTTGACGACCTTACTCCTCCGTATGCGATACTCTCCCATACTTGGACCGACGGCGAAGAAGTCACATATGATGAGCTAGTGGCCGGCACAGCCAGGAACAAGGCTGGTGGCTATGCCAAAATCCGCTTCTGTGGAGAAAGAGCTGCCGAAGACGGGTTCCGGTATTTCTGGGTAGATACCTGTTGCATCAACAAATCTATTCGCCAAGAGCTCGATACTGCCATCAATTCCATGTTCCGTTGGTATCAGCGCGCAAATAGGTGCTATGTATATCTATCAGATGTCCAGATACCGGCAGAAGTCATCGATGTCCAGTCTTTCCGGATAACATGGGAAGATGCCTTTCGGCGGAGCCGATGGTTCACACGAGGCTGGACGCTGCAGGAGCTTCTCGCACCATCCACGGTTGAGTTCTTCTCAAAAGAGGGCAAGAGACTAGGGAGTAAAATAACGTTGGAGCGGGAAATCCATGAGATTACCAAGATACCTGTTGGAGCGCTCAGAGGGCAAAAACGTCTTTTTGAGTTCAGCGTACCAGAACGAATGAGCTGGGTAAAAAATCGCAAGACCACCTTCATAGAGGACAAAGTATACTGCGTACTGGGGATTTTCGGTGTCTTCTTGCCGCTTATATATGGAGAGGGAGAAGAGCACGCATTTCGACGGCTCGAAAAGGAGATACAGGAGCATTTCGCTAGGGAAATTAGACGCGAAATTAGACGCGAAACTTATTGGGATTGGGTCTGTTGTAACTGCATGACGTGGCCATTATCGATGGTAGCGTGCTTTAATTGTCCTATGTGTTATCATTCCCGTGACGAGTGTTGCGCTGTACAGTTACAGTCCATTGAGAGAAAACCCAGTAATAAATTCCCAGCACCGTCAAGGTAGGAATCGGAATGCGCTAATAACCTCAAGGGACAGATTATTTGACAAAAAAAATTAAGTCTAGATCGATAGACAAAGCAACACTTACACGTGGAGTCGGAGACTGGGCTGCGGAGTTTTCTGCTTTGAATGTCCGCCCTCAAAGCCCACGAGTGTTCGAAGAGCAGCCAAGGTCACACGATCAAAGTCGTGAAAACCCGTCGCCAATTTCCGATGAGAAGGGTACAGTTTCACGGATATCTTCCCTCCGTTCCCAGCGTCATATCTTGCGTGTATCTTCTCGCCACATAACAGAAGAAAATATCGTGGGCTTTTTATCGTCTCTTTTTGGCCAGCAAGATTGGACTGTTTCGGTAAGCCCTGCTTCCCCTAGTAATGTATACTGTATGTGTATCATTTGAACTAAGACTTGTCGTATAGCTTGAAGCGAATTATTACATATTGCGAATTCCCAGAGAATTGACTGAGGTACCTTTGAACTGCTGTTTTAATCGCCCATAGAGTTGACATAGCGGTTATAGTGCGAATTGCGACAAATACTCGCGTTACAAAGTTGCTGACTCCGATTGAGGAGTGTTGCTTGCACATGGCACCATAAAGCATGCGGACATACTGAGCAGAGCAGTTGGTAAATGGATGCAAGGGACAAATTAACATAATTACCCGCCCATGTCGCCAAAACTATTCTAAGATGTTTGCATTTCAAGAGCAGGACCGACTTGCCCTTCCTCCTGAGATGCCACAAAGCGGCGTAAGCAGTCAGACGGGCAATGGATCAAGACTCTCACGTGGGCTCGCGAATATGAGCGTTAGACTCTCAAAGGGCTACAAACAATTATGAGATCAGTTGTAACTTATAATGTTATATAGAATGCCGTATAAAGTCATCCGGCTACAAGAATAAGCGCAAGATGGATGCCAGTCAAGCTGGCGTCTGCACGAGTCATGCTAAAAGCGAGACTTAAGCCTTTTGACTTGGCACGAGTCGCGTTGGAACCTTAGGCATTAGGCATGAGCAGCGCTAAATCACAGCTAAGCTGCTTTAGGCTTTTTCGATATAATTGGCAGACCGATCTTGATTTGCTAACGCCAAGTGAGAGGGCATTAAATCACAACAGAAGCACAATCTACTCTAATATTCCATCGCCCTTCTCGGGATAGAATCTTTATATGTCTATCTATAGCTGATACGCTTTTTAGCTGGCCAACGAACTTTCTAGTGACTATGCAGCTGTCTGGAGTGACGCTTTCTTATTACCGCTTAAAGCGAATCGTGGTATTATATAGCAAGTAGGAGCTATTCCTAGAAAATATTAAGAAGAAATGTAATTTATAATCTAAGGCTACTATTCCGAGAACATGTATACTTCTAGCTTATTGTTAGCTTTGTTGTGTTAAAAGACAATAGCGACGTCTCGGCACGCTGGGTTTCTCGCCACATAGGGATAGACGTTACTCCTGCCAAAATTGTTTTCTCGCCCAAGTGTGTGTCAATAACACTACAACGAGTATACAATCTCGCGGCGGTTAGGGCGCCTCATGCAGTAAGGTTATAACATCTATCTACGTTTCTTAGGAGCAGCCATCACAATTCGAGACTGAAGAGGCACTGCGTCTCGCGCAAATGATCCTCGAAAAGCTTCACAACACCATAATGCCCTTCCTCCGTCGCCATTTGGACCGCTCTTAACAGGTTCAGGCTAATGCCGAGTACTTTGCTCGCGTTCAGCAGCATCCCGGCAATAACCAACCTCCCATGTTCTGCGGCAGCTTCAATGGCAGTCCTTCCTTCCTCTTCAGCACCCGCAAGGTCTACCTGTGCTCCTTTCTCAAGCAAGTAAGCTACCAAGTCTATGTTCCCATTGATTACAGCGCCTTGCAGGGCTGTGATGCCTTTCGTAGGGGCAGCAGCGGCATTGATATCGGCCCCCTGCTCCACCAGCATTCTCACAGGCGCCATATCAATTTCGTCCCTGCTACAGGCAAGTTGAAGCGCTGTCCTTCCAAATGTTTTGGCTGGGTCTCCATTCACATCTGCTCCATGCTTGAGGAGCAATTGAATCAGGTCAAAGTCCAAAGGATTTCGAGCACATGCGGTCTGCAAAGCCGTCATGCCACTGTCGGCTGCCGCGCGTCCATTAACATCAGCACCGTTCTCGAGAAGATACAAGACCATCTCAAGCATAGAACCGTCCTCGCTCTTCCGAGCGCATGCTAGTTGTAACGCGGTCCCACCATTCTTGGACCCTGCTGACGCGTTGATACTTGCACCTTGAGCAAGCAACAGCTTGACAGTTGTCATCTCATGCCTCTTAACTGCCATCTGAAGAGGCGTGAAAGGTCCACGATCGTGCCACTGACCACTATCCCACTCAAGCAAGACTGCCCTTCCAGAAGTCCCGGTATCCTCCCTCGATAGCATCTCTTGTAGTTCCGTGTCTGGCCACGTCTTCATCACGTCAGCCAAGAGGTTTGTGGAGGAAAAGTGGCTGCCCAGGGTGATATCGTCTGCCTCAGCTCCCACTTCCTTGAGCAATTTGAAGATCTTGACTCGTGCGGAGATCTCTTGATCCTCCTTCCAGCGACATTGAAGTGGACACTTCTCGACACAGACTTCGAATAGAGATTTGCCCGGAGTTCGGACCCATTGTCCGGTGCTCGCTCCGTTCTGTAGCAGATAACGGACAGTGTTGACTTGAGCATGCTGGACGGCATAGTGAAGTGCAGTAAATCGGCCCTTTCCGCTAAGTCGGCTATTGATCTTAGCACCTTTTTTGATGAATGACCTGACGAGGGCGAACCCATCAGATCCATTATGCATTGAGCAGACCGATTGGAGCGGGTAATTTCCATTGCTCAATCGTCTATTATAGTCGATATCAAGCTTCCTGGTAAGGAATAGATATTTTGCCATGTCGTAGCGTTCGGTTGCATTGAACCGTGCAAGTAACGGAATTATCAACAGCTCTTGGTTAATTTTGGCGTCGTGTTCAAGCAGAGCGTGAACCTCCTCCACAGTCCATGTTCTTATCGCTACTTCCAGTGGTTTGATGCCGTCTGTTACTGTGGGAACATTTGAATCAATACCGTAGTCAAGGAAGACTTGAATCGCATCGCCTTCCTGCCATACTGGACCCTCATCATCATCTTCATCAAAATCGACGCTGTTCAGTTCGAAAAAATAGTCGTGAACTTCTTGGGAAGGAACATAACTGTGAAGCATTTGCATGGCTAAGCAGAAAGCTTCTTCCAGGATCGTAGTCTTGTCTTCAAAGAGTGTTGAAACTTCTTCCACTGTTTCTGCGAAATCTTCGGCACCCCTCACAGCCGCGTAGATGAGGACGAATTTAGTTAATGTCCTCGAGGCATCAGGATATTTATTCCACAGACTGTCGCACAGTTGAAATGATGGTACTGCAGTGATCTGACTTAAAGCTTGTTCTAGCTGGTCAAGTGGCACACCATTAGCGAGAAACCAAGCCACATTCTCCTCTTTTCCCGCTAACACTGCTGTCTTGAATGGAGTGTGCTGGCTGCTGTTTTTGGCAGACATTTCGGCACCTTGCTTTACGAGAATTTTGAGAACATCCGGGTCGCGACTACGGGCAGCAAAATGAAGAGGTGTATTTCGCTCCGCGCCTCTGGAGTCCAATCTGGGTTTGTGTTTCAAAAGCTCTAAGGCCAGATCATCGCCTCCCCAGTAAGGCTCCAAAGCTTTGACGAGAAGACGACCTCCCCGGGCTCCGGTCAGATAGCTTTCATTGAGCTTTGCGGCGCATAGTCTTTGGAAGACATCGAGATACTGCTGAGTAATAGACCATTCTAGGAGCCAGCTGGTCACAGCCATTGCTGTAGGATCCTGCTTCTGAATGACGAGCTCGAGAATCGTGATTGGTATCTCCATGAACCATTTGCGTAGTTCTTGAGCCTGCTCTCGTCCTGAGACCGACTTGTGGTTGTTGGCGAGTAACGACAAAATCACCTCAGCGGCCTGGATTTTTGCCTGTGTAGGGTCATTGAACGTTGCGATTTTGTTTTTGACCTCGCCACTAAACCTCTCTGGTATGACGCTTGATATGAAGTCTGCTCCGTGCTTCGAGCCTTTTTGATGACTTTTAGCGAGGCCCATGGCCTTCAAGACCACGGATAGCCCTTCGTCCTCTTTGTGATGAGCATTCTTTCCACCATCTGTACTAGCCGTTCGTGGGATCCACGAGAGTTCCAGCTTGGGAAGCAGCCAGTCGACAAAGGTGAACCACGGAGAAGGATTCAAGAGATTGACGTAGCGATCGATAACTGTCAGAGCGCCCGGAATATCAGTCATGCCGTCAATCACCACATTGTTATCCCAGTCTGCCCAACTGGTATCCAACTGCAGTGGAGAGAAAGTCATTCTGTCCAACATGCCATTTGTCACCGTGTCGGCCAGAGGAAGACACTCTTCTTGATTCTCCAGACTTAACACAATATCTGTGAATGTCGTATCCATGACAAACCCTCCACTATCGATTGTCGTCGTCACATTTTGGCCAACTACATGAGCATTCACAGCGGCTTCGGTTCCATGGATGGCGGTGGGACTCAGAGGTGGTGTCTGCAACAAAACTCCACTTGGCAAGAGCGGGCTTCTGGCTGGATGGATATCAGTACTGGACACAGCAGAATTTGGAGATCGTCCTGCTAATGAATTCTTGGAAGAACTTACCACCATTCTCAGGCACACGATTACGGTAGCGGTTGGCCTGTTTCGCCAGTTTCTTGGCGTTCTGAGGCTCATCATTAATGTATACAATCGTGTCCAAGCCTTGTCGTTTGCGCTTCTGAGTATGGTATTCTATCGCAACCCAGTCTCCACCCTTGAGGTTTTTTGTTATTCTAAGCACTTCTGCAAGAATGCGTTCGAATTGCGCTGGACTACGTGAAGTCAATCCATGTTTATTGACATTCAAAATTAACCAATGGCTTACGTTGCTTCAAGACCATACGGAGGCTTTGTAATAACATCAAGTACTTCCTCCTGAGATTTCTTCTCTAGAATATAGAGCTTGTAAATGAAGTCCCTGTGTTCATACCATGCGCTATAGTCCTTCGTTCTGGTAGTCATGGTGAATATTCTATTCTCATTGACAAGCGTCAGTTAGTCAAGCAGTCAAATTTCACCTTTTGTACATAGACATGGGAGGCATCTGAAGAGAAATGATCGGCCTTGTGTTGTTCAGGACACAAGGCTTGGTTATGTATGAGGCAGCGTGGCGGAGCAGCTGCACACCAAGCTAAAATGTCCAGAATCTGGCTGTTTGAGGCGCAAAACCTGTCGCGAAGCAAGCCAATCACAACCGAACAGACACGAGGTCCTCATTTCTTTTGCACAGATTCCGGATTGATGCTCGTCCAATATCTGCCAGGAGTCAATACAGATTCCAGCTACCGGATTCTGTCCAGCGGAGGCGATCGGTGGAATTGTGAACACAGAATCTGAATACCTAGGCACATAAATGGTCGTCTCGGATCGCCCATCGTTTTGAATTGGTGCAGGGAGTCGAACCGGTCTGCTACGTCAGGTACAATACTCACTCAATCTGATTTTGAAATTCATTTCTCAGGCCTGCAACGATGATCACCCTCGAGGCCATCTTCGGGTTGCTGGCAGTCGTCATCATGCTGTTTCCCAGTGCCTTACCTCGATGGCTGCGTCGCCGCTATGAAACCTCCAACAATCAATCAGATCCTTGTCAGAACCAGTTTTGTCGCAGATATCTTCGTCCGCTCGCTATGGACAATTTGAGTACATTGAGATACAATCACATACCCGAAGTCTTAGCCATTACAAGCGAAGTGTGAGTGCAATATACTTGTCCGTCATGATCTAGGTCTGATTGATGCCTTGCTAGCTCACATCCAAATCCACACCACAGAAACTGTCGCTTGGTTTGAGCCTGAATAACTCGTTGATGCTGTGCAATGATTCTAGATTATACGGCTGGAGTGTGAGCTTCCTGCTCGAAAATAACTTGAGATGCCCAAAAGAAAAAAAAAAGGTGGAAGAAGCGCGAATTAGAGGCTGATTGGAAAGATTTGAGGTTAAAACCTGCGAGACGCCGATTGTCCATCTCAGTATCCGAATCTTCCAAGCTTCTATTGCAAGATACATCGATACATTGTGGTCCCGGTGGCTGGTTCTTCGTGAAGGCATCCGCGACGCACTATATAGACGGACCCCAACCCTACTCCGCTTCTTGATACATTGGTTCCTTTTCTCTCCAAATGTCGATCCATGCTAACCTGATATTTGTACTGTACACTGAAGTAACAAGTATGCTGGCGCATAGAACTACTTGTTACCAGCTCGCTTTCTTTACACCTGGAAGATTCCCTTCTAGAGCATTTATGCGGAATTGAAACTGGTTCTACCAGCTAGGCCAATTCACCTAGGCCGATTGAATGGATTGATTTGATTTGATTTATTCCCATTGGCTGCCTAGGGCCGCTCGCCCTAGGCAGCCCCACTAATAGCTAGTATGCTGCGGCCCTGTAGAATTCGATATCTGCTGCTTATCTCAACCATCATCAAATCGAACAGAACCAGCAAATGGACGCTGCAGCACCCTCGTAATAATAGGATATCTTGTCGATGGCTCGCGCAATCACGCTGTGATCGGCGAGGATCGGAGCGATTTAGCAGCCTGCACGTGACGACTTATCACCTGCCACAATCATGTGCGTGCCACGGGACTGTGCAATCGCATGCCGAATTGTCAGGATATTGCTTATGTAATTGGTTCACAGCTCAGTGAATGGAAGCTTAACCCTGGAAGCATATATACTCCATAGGTAGGGGCTTGTATCCTTAATAATTGAAGCGTTTAGCACCTTTACAGCTGTATATAGTGCCAGTTACGGTTCGTCCTGCTTTGCGTGATATCTGTAGAGATATCACTAATCCTTAGTAGCTAGTAGCCATATCGTGTTTAGCGCTTATATTTGCTCGTAAACCTTGACGCCGATAAGTGCTTCGGATAAGCTGCGCGCCCCCTTTCGACTTACCACCTCCACATATATATCAGACAGCGACGGACCATGTCCGATGATCTCCACATCACAGACGACGGGCGTGAGCGCGAGACCCGCAGGGCTGTCCTCCAGGCGAAGAAGGATGAGCAGCCGGTGAACACGGCGCGGAGCTATGCGTCGAAACAGCGCGAGTGGAAGGTGCCGCCCTCTGTCCCCAGCTGGCCCCCTCCCCTCTTACGATGCGCCAGCCTGCTAACACGCGTGCCTAGAGCTGGTGTCATACGCCGCGCCGGGCAAAGGACGGCACCGTCTACAACTGGCCCGATGGTGAGCTTGTCACGCCAGACAAGCTCGCGGCGTGGCTGAAGGAGGACGTCCTCTTACGGCGCGTTGCAGTCCCTAAGCGGCGCCGACGGCGACGGCACCAGCGGCAGCTCCAGCAGGAACAGGAGCAGGAGCAGGTTGACACCACGGCCCTAGGTGTGGGGGCGCTCCTGAAGAGGGGCACAATCGACGCCTATATCGCGGCCGTAATTGAGCTCTGGCGGTTGCAAGTCGCGCAGGGCGATGGAAATGCGGAGAACCCACGCAGCGCGGCTGTCCATGGCCTCCTCAACCAGCGCGTCCGGCGCCAGCAGTGTGGCAAGGTCGATCGCGCGACGCACAATGGCAGCGCGACGCACAATGGCAGCGCGACGCACAATGGCAGCGCGACGCATAATGACAGCGCGACGCATAATGACAGCGCGACGCATAATGACCCCGCGACACATAATGACCCCGCGACATATAATGACCCCGCGACGCATAATGACCGCGCGACGCACAATGACTGCGAGATGCATAATGACCGCGAAACGCACAATGAACGCGGGGCACACAATAACCGTGCCAGCGACGGGATCCAAGCCGGCTCTTCTGCAGACGAGTGGCAGCGTATGCAGGCCACCTTGCATAACAGCAACCAGCTGGCGAACCGGCTCCAGGCCCAGCTCGAGGGCGTTCAGCGCCAGCTCGAGGGTGTCAAACGCTGCCTCGACACCCTCCTCCAGGGCCAGGTCCCTGTGACCTTTCCGGGCCACTTTGGAGTGCCGCCACAAGCACAGGCGGCTCCTGCGCCTATACCTATGCCAATGTCAGGAGGGCCAGCGCCAGCCCCCGTGCTTGGCCCGCCAGTCTACACGGAGCTGGCGAAGGCATACAATGTCCGGGACGCGTGGAGGGATTGGACGGATGGCCTGGCAGACCGTCCCGCCGTTCGGGAGCTCGAGGACACATGGGGGAGCCACTGGCGCCCAAGCAATAGCATCAGGGTCCAGTTCTGCCGCCGGAAGGTCATCTGGGACGAGGTCCGGGCCCGAGTTACGCGTGGCAAGAGCGAGGAGGAGGCTGTCGCGGAGCTAGAGCTTCTACGTGCTGGGCGTAGCCTCTACCAGCTCATTGATGAGCTCAAGCACCGCCACCAGCGCCAACACCACCGGCCAGGGGCAAATAGTGTGAGGGGGTAGGGCAGAGCAGAACTACCCTATCTCACATTTAGGTGAACCGTATGCTGTACTAAGAAAAAATAAGACTGTCAAGCTCCTATTGATTCACCTACCTACTGTCATACATATTCTCCAAAGATGCAGCCCTTCGAACTAATTACTGTAGTATCCTTGGTTAAATGGGCCATTGCTTCGTCAGCGGAAAGCAAGTATCTTCTTCAAGATGGGGTTTTCGTATCCGCATCACCCGTGATCAACTTACCTAAATCACTCGTTCAAATACCATCCATCGCCTAACCTGAACTAGAGCTTTCAACCTTTCTTAGTGAATACTTGGAGAGCAAGAACTTCACCATCGAGACTCAGGCGGTATTAGGAGATCGACAACATATACTCGCGTACACGGGAGTATCACGCAAAGCAAAAACTCTCGTGACATCGCATATAGATACAGTACCACCATTCTGGCCTTATGACAGGCGAGGTGATGAAATCTACTAATTCATGACTTGGTGAGTTCGGTCCACTTTCATTGCCGCTCAAAGCCCACCTCCTCTGCCCTTCCACAGGCGCGGATGAGACGATGTTAACATTTAAGTTTTTGATGATTGGTATGAACCTGCTAATTAAGTATATGACTCTAGACTGGTCTTTCATGAGGGAATCCGATGGTACATTATGGATAATTGTCGTGATGGATGCCCACTTGGGCTGTCAACTGAAACAGGCATCAAGCACTTCGAGTTGTAGCGATATAAAGTTTGGGTAAAACAGAGTTAGATTGTAATGGCGCAATGCTATTTTCTCGAAGGGAAACATATGAGTAAAGCTATCTGTCGCATGCAAATCAACTGAATGATGTACTCGTGCCTCACTTAGAGCCCTGTCCGAGCCGCAACATTTCGCGAACCGTCACAGGCTTAATGTCTGGAAATTTCTGGTTCAGCGATTGCTCCACTGGAACGTTGAAGTACCCCGTAGCTGCCCAGAGACCGAGAACCGAGAGAAGCATTCGAGCAATGGTCTCCGGGAAAGGCGAAGCAGCTAGTTCTTTGGCATGGGGAGGGAGTTCCGTGATTTCTCCCTTTGCGAGCTTTTCAATCGGGTCATAGGTGACTTCAAAAGTGGACCCTAGAGCCATACTCTCGTTAGGAACGTTATCTAACAGTCACAGCAAGACGTGGGCGGGGTTCATACCCGTTACCTCCTCGGCAACTTTGACGAATTCATTCCAAGTTGTCTTCTCGCCGTAACAGTATGTTACTTCTTCCCATTTGGGCAGGTTCAAGAATGGCGACACAAACTTGGCAACATCGAATGAATAAGTCAAAGCTATAGTCTCGTTGCCTGTGCCTGGCAGGGCTGCTTTCTTGCTTGCAATATCGACAGCGAACGTGATGGTAGGTAGGTGCGTTTTGACGTGTGGTGCGCCGTAGTAGTCGAGGAAGAATCCATTTGCGAATCGTGTCCATTCGAGCTGGGTCTTGCGGAGCTCATCATTGGATGCCTGTTGGAGGGCATAAACGGGCGATCTAGAGAGGATGATGAGACACTGAAGAGGATAAGTGGATGGTGCGTCATGGTCTTACACTTACTTCTCATTTGAGTTCGATCCCCAGCTTGAAGCGATGAATCGCTTCACTGACGATGACTGTCCCGCTGCTTGGATGAGGTGGATCTGGGAAGCAGACGAGGCCTCATCTACAACTGAAATTGTGCAAATAACCGTGTGTACAGCGTGTTGGGTCAGGGCTTCAGCTATCGCTGCCACGTCGGCATAGTCCACGACCACGGACTTGGAGTTTGCTACGTTTGGGGTTGCCTATGAAGTATTAGTATTTTACCACTGATGATTTGTTGCCCACCAATGCGTTCACACCTTGCGGCCAAGCACAATGACTTCGTGGTCGCCGATCTCGACGAGAGTCTCGACAATGGTGCGGCCGACGTGGCCCGATCCTCCTGCTACAGCAACGACGACCATGGTGGCCAATGGAATCTGCGACGAAAAGCGCTAGTTTAGATGATTGTTGTGTTGGATTTTAGACTGTGAAGGTTGAGTTGCGCTGTAGGTTCTCTGTTGTCCAACGGCGCAACATAGATCATTTATAACTGTTCCTCCACGGCCCGCGATCCTCTTTTGCATCGCCTGACAAATTATCATACAATATTACCTATGCAACCGCCATAGGACATTACACATCAGTCGTAAGCCATGATGTATGAGCATCGGGATCACTCATGACCATATTCCAAGTGGAGGGCGCGCGGTGCCTCAAATAGGCAAGGCGTATCGCCTTGCAGCACGGCATGGGAAACCAGAAACGCCACAATCCGGCCCCCAAAGAACTATCTAGGACCCCGATATGTAATATCTTTCACTCCACCCATTTTACATTTGGTACACGAAGCGGCAATATTTAGTATGCGAGGTATTTAATACACAGTTGTGAAGCAAAGCGATACCCTACGCTGTGCTGCTCGTGCATATCGTCACCTGAACTACAGGCTCACACGTAGGATAAATGACCAGACGTCGGCTTCTTAGTTATCAAGGCCGCAGTACAACCTGTTGCCGTCAAATGAGCAAGATACTAGACCCCTCAGCTCGAAAATAATCTGCCAAACCCCATTGATTCTCTTCAAACTGGCCTCGACGCTGCCAAGCACCTTCCATAATCTTCAGGACCTCCTTATTCGCCCCAAAGGATTGAAGTGGCGGCAATTCAGACATGATGAGCCTGAACTCTTGCTCTTCATCACTTGCAGCTATGCACCCGGCAACACAGAGCGGCCACATTAGGCACCGAAGGCGAAGGTCTGACGTGAAGGCCTTGACCAAATCTAATGCCGCGCGAACGTTGGCACGGATGTTGGGGTGTGTAGGCTGCCACCCATGCACAATGGTAGATAAATATACCAATGCTGCATGTAGCCACAGCTTTGTAACAAGGACATGCTGGTCGGACTGATGTATATTGTTTGGTAGTCCGCACGACGCATGGACTGGGTCCATACTCTCTAGACCTTGGTATAATCTCGTCTCTAACTCTTTCCCACGAACTGCAAACTCATCCAGATCACTCCCACCATCGGACATCGTAGCAAGCTTCCATGCATCTAGGGCAGCAATGTCGCCAATGAGAATGAAGGCCCAGCCATGGCACCCAAAGTAGTGCTCCATGTGGATGAGCTGTTCACACTGACTGACGGGAGTGCCACTCCCCGCGATCAACGAATTGTGACAGTGTCGCAATCTGGGAGCCGTCCTAAGGCAGACACTGGCAACTATATCCGCATAGATGAGGAGGGCTGTAGAAAACTGAAACGACGTTTGGTCGGCACTCCATACGTAGTAGCCGAGGTAGGTTCCATCAAAGATTGACGGCAGTTGCATGCTAAGGAGGACCGAGTGCAGGTGGTATTTGCCATCCTTCAAGCCATGCACACCGAAGATACCGTCCAACTGGCTCAGTGCCGCAGTAAGGTGCAAGTTTCAATCTCCTGTCTTGGTCATGGATGTTTCAAAGATGAGGAGGTGCACGATGCCGTCCAAGACACGAGTGCGGTGAAAGATATCTGCTTGACTATATCCGGCATTGATGTCGCTCAAGTCTTGCCTGATCAGCTGCATAGACAGGTCCATGTGACTAGCCCAGGTATCCCACACGTGCTGCTCACAAGGCGTGCGGAGAGTATGGGGCGCATCGCGGGCTAGCAGCCGCGTGAAATAATACGCACTGAGGCTAATGGCGGCATGGAAGACAGCCTGGTTAGTCTTGAGAATGGTCAGCAGCCACCTGCAGCCGCCGGCCAATATTTGAGGCTGGTACCATGGAAACAGGCAGGGAAAGACGGTATCGAAATATAAAGACGTCAGAAAATCGTCTGTCTCATTGGGAGGTGAGGGGTCTAAGCTCGGTGTCGAGGTGGTCGAGCTAGTCGCTGTCCTGGATTCTGCCGACTGGCTTTGCGGCAATGGCTTATCTTGCAGTGGGAACACCTGGACAGCAAAGTCCTTGTCTTCAACAGCCGCAGCGCCTTGCCGTATCTGGGCTTTAATGGTCTTGGCCATATCGGCTTGCTTTTCGGACCCGTCCATCCATTCGGGTTTGGCGGTGCTGTTGTCGCACCCAATGCGCAGGTTGGCACAGCTCGTACAGACAGGCCGGAGTCGGTCGCATTTTTTCCTCCGCAACCGACAGGTCCAGCAGGCTGAAGACATGACTGGGAGGACACGATGCAAGAGGCTTGCAGTGGTGATTCTGGGAGATGCCGATCGTGTGAGGGTCGGTTGATTAAGATTCAAGAATCCCTGGAGCTGATATTGAAACGATACCAATGGAAGAGGACGCGCGCTTCCCTAGAAGGGGAAAGCGCCAGACTAGCGCTTAGCATACTAGATGCGTCACATATCTCAGTAGGTAGGCTAGTAGTATACTAAAGGGGATCTAATAATAAACTAGGTAGTTAAGAGAGACCAGAGGATATAGGTAGGAAGGTAAGGCTAAAACATAAGCAAGGTTTAAGGGAATAACTAGCGAGGAACTTGTAAATATCTACCCAAAATAAACAGGCAAGAAGGTACTCTAGAAACATTAAAGCCTTAGGAAGCATAAAAGCCCCCTTCTTATATAGATCTACATTAAAAAGGTAAGGCTATATATATTCCTATTCTAATAAAGGGTCCTAGATGTAAACACGCTACTTTATTACTATAGTACCTCAGGGAAGATACTAGCCTATATAGTCCTCTTCTACCTAAGCTATAGTAGAAGAGGGAAGACTTATAGTAGGCCCTCTTCCTCTAGACCCTATAAACTACCCGTGACTTTATAGTAGCTATAGTGGACCTATCTTGTGTCAGGATAGTAGTAAGATAGCTACTAGCTACTAGCCGCTTCCCTAAATACTCGGAAGCTTGTAGGTACACTATAATCTAGGACTAAGAGGAGGATAAGGAAGGGGGCTCTATAGCTAAGCGGTGTAGTAATAATCTTGAACTGAGGCAATATAGGTGCACAGGTAGTAGTCAGGAATCAAGGTGAAACTCAGTGTTATATTAAGTGATGCAGAGACAACTGAAGTAAGAAGAGATTCAGGAGAACTAGAGCCTTTTATGCTCAATACTATACACTCAATTGAGTCACCAAATAGGCTCCCACCTGGTTACCTTATAGGCACCGGTAGGCAGCCTAATAGGCAGATGTATAGTATGTGTAAATGTGCCTGAAGCCCTAGGACCTAGTCAATAAATAATAATAATCATAAAACGGTTGGAAACACGATGTTATTTCCATTGCTTACTAACCAGTAGAGCGCCTGTAAAGGAGAAAAAACACAAGGATAATATAGACCATATTATATATATGGTAGGATAGTTACAAAATATTAAATACTTATTTTCGTTGAGATTCCTATAATTTTGTCGAGGGCGCCAGCTTTACTACGGGATTTTCGCTTTACAAGGATGAGGGTTAACAACTTTTTAATACAAAGGTAGGGGTTAGTGGTTAGGATTGGTTAGGATTAGTTTTGGGCGGTTTGGGGGGTGTTTGACCCACCAATTTTGGATACATTTTAATAGACAGTGTATGTTTTAGTGGCTTGTAAATTCAGGCAGCGATTTAGCTGGTCCCAAGAAATAATATAAGCGTATAGACCAACTGAAGACGAGTACATGTTAATTTTTATCCGCGCGCACTACTTCATGTGACCCTGATATACCATCTAAGTTAACCTCTTTTACCAAAATCCGGAAGGGCTAGCGCTCGACTCAGGCAGTAAGAAGGCAGTAGCCGCATAGTCATAATGCATACAACCAGCTCTTCTGTATAACTTAATATAGTGAAAACTGAAATTAGTTTCAGGCTTGAACAATCCATGGTTTTAATTTTCGGACCACGTTGTGGCACATTAGTACTATGATAGCTAGCCATATTTAAGATCATTGCGCCACCCAAAAATCATTCCCTGATTTGTAGCGTCAAAAGTGGACTGTTGCCTGCTTAAATTGCCCTAATTTTTGGCTTCAGGATCCAGAATGAAGAAGAATGATCCTGGCTCCGTGTTCAAGGAGAAGGTTTTCAACACCTAATCTCTCCCTTTCTTCAAGCATTGTATCATCGTAATCCCAATCTACAAAGTCCTCCACATGTCGGATTATTTGCAGAGGGCTATACCCACAAAGAATGTTGAAAAAAAAACCTGCCAAGAATCATATTATTTCCCCATTTCAGCCCACTTGCGTCCCCAACATCGTTAGATACGGCACCTGCTGCAAGCAGTAGATCTACTGTATGATAGTCCTGGAATGCTACCGCAATTTGAAGCGGCTTGACTCGATAACCAGGAGCATTTGGGTCTGCACCAAGTTCTAGAAGCAAGCCGACCTTTGCTTTTGGCTGAACCCTTAAACCTCGTTTCCTCGCCTCGGCGTACCACAGCCATTTAAGGCCTAGCCAGAAACGCCAACATGGCGCATTCGCAGCTATTTTGACGACATTTATTTTGAAGCCATAACTTAAGCGACTTTTCTGATCAGGTGAGTTATCATGAATATATTTATCTACGCTTTCGAATTCCAACTACAGCAACCTACAACCGAGAAGCAGATAATGCTATTGGTGATCGTCCTTTTCGCACCTCAAAATTCGCGTAAAGTGGTCACTTAACGTTTGATTCGAGCCTAGCCTTGCTTTTTCTTACAGGATCCATATTGTCATTGCTCTCCTTGGATACCTATTCGACGAAGATGGGAAAAGAGTCGATTCGGCGGTGGTACCATTGGTACTCTCCAGAAGATACCCCAGAGGAAAGAAGACTTGTGATGAAGCTCGATTTCCTTATTGTCCCATACGCATTCGTGATTTATTGAGTGAAGTATATTGATCAGACCAACATTAGTGAGCCAATTTCAAATATCAGGTCAGACTTTCGGCTTATACCGTCCAGATAATGCCTATGTATCGGGGATGTCAGAAGACTTAAACTTCCACGGCAATCAACTCGTTCAATTCCAGACAATTTTCATTGTGGGAAACGTTCTCGGCCTACTTCCATTTGCATACCTCTTCCCAAAAGTGCCAATGCATTGGCTTGTTCCGAGCTTGGACTTCTGCTGGGGTATTTTCAATCTGGTTCAGTATCGTGCTACAAGTTACTCCGAAATTATGGCTTACCGGTTTATGGTCTCAATATTCGAGGTGAATCTATTCACAGTGTTTTATTGCCCAAATTAACAACTGCAGGCTTCATATTTTCCTGGTGTGCATTTCGTCCTTGGGTCCTGGTACAAGAGCGACGAGATTAGCAGGAGAGGAGGTATCTTCTACGCCGGCCTCACACTCGGCACTCTCACAGCTGGCCTTCTGCAAGCAGCTGCCTCAAAACATCTTGATGGAGTCAATGGACTAGCTGGATGGCGCTGGATGTTCATTATAACTTCAGTCATCACACTCCCGTTAGCGTTCGTAGGATTCGTGTTGTGGCCCGGAACTCCAGACAAACCAAATCGACTCATATTATCCGAGAATGAAATTGCACTCGCAAGAGCAAGACTTGAACGTCACGGTAACAAACTTGAAGCGCTCCCCTTCTCTTGGGGCCGACTCCGCCGAATATTCACAGGTTGGAGATTCTACGTTCTTGTTATTTGGGATATTTTCTTTTTTAATACCTCCGCCAACACAGCAGCATTCTTGCTCTGGATCAAAAGTCTGGATCGCTTGGACACCCCTACAGTCAACAATCTCGGCACCATCGCACCGGCTCTAGGCATTTTCTACGTTCTATTCATCAATTTTAGTGCAGACCTATTCCTCGGTCGGCCCGGCGCCATCACGCTTGCCTGTCTGTGGAATCTCACTGGCCTCATCATCCTCACGATCTGGAAAGTGCCAGAATCCGCTAAATGGTTTGCGTTCAGTACTAATTATGCGTCGGTTGCTGTTTCTTCTGTGCTCTATGGTTGGGCAAATATTATTCTCAGACATAATGTTGAGGAGAGAGCGCTGACGCTCATCCTCATGACGGCGATTGCCACATCAACGAATGCCTGGATCCCTCTACTGGTATATCCCACTGTAGAGGCGCCGAGGTTCCCCAAAGGTTATCCATATTCAGCTGCAAATGTTATTTGCTTGATTTTGATGACACAGGTTGTGAGAGTCATCTATAATAAAGAAGAGTATGTTCTTGCATAATTACTCCCCGTTTCACTATGCACTTGAAGAAGCAGCCAATAACTTGTTCCATAGGGCGAGATATGCAACAGCCAATGTGATCGAAAGCAATAGCCAGGTGAAGACGCCGGAAGGATCAACAGCCCAAGACTCCGAAGTTGTAGTCCATGATAAGATTATACGATCGACGTCGAGGGAGGTGGTGTAAATACAATTGATGATCAGTTTTCGAGACTCACAATAGTGAAAATTCTTTGTTGGCCCAAACGGGTAGTGAATGGCGGTCGATGCTGAAGTGCCTCGACAAATACAACGTCTAAAGAACCAACTTACGAAATGTAATAACAGAATTGAAAACGACCGGTGGCATGCATAGAGTGATCTTACCTCCTGGTCTAATCCTTGAGCCACCCAGCAGAAACGGCCCCCATTCTGACATTCTGCGTGGCTCAAAAATTCATAGCCGTATCTAAGAAAGAGTGTATCCTTCGTGGGGACAGTTTAGCCTTCATCAGTAGCCTGTCCTGTATGATGCTGGTCTTGGACGTGCCTCTTTCGACTGTTACGGCGAGAGTATTTAGAGTATTTATATATATATCTCTTAAGTAGCCGATGTTTGCCAACATCGGCTCTTTTCTCCTTCGGTTGAGAGATACACCTCTGTCGCGATAACGTGGCAACGACTGCGAGCACGGCGGTGTGCACGACGATACGGTCAATTGCAAATTCGGCTTCATCCCCTTTCTCTAAAAAGGAAGTGAGCATAGACCACCTCGGTCACTTTTGGCGCTGACAACCTGACTCGTTTGTCATTCGATATACTCTGCACCAGCTAAGGTTAGTACTAACTGGCCACTTCCGTAAATGCTATTCTATGACACCTAACCACCCCTTCCTCTACACTGAAATCTGAGTCGTACTTAAGTCTTCATATAGTGAGCTTATAATTTTGTGCCTATCCTCGAATATCTTTCTCCTCCTAACCCCACTTATATCCTTTATGAAGAGGTTACCTCACTAAAACCAAAATTAAACAATAGGAACTTGCATTCATTTGACGTACCAAACCTACAAACTTGCATGATGATAGTCCGACAGCGGGCACTACTTAACAACCTAATCGTAATCTGAAAATGGCAAAAGTAAAGTAGTTGCTTTGCTCTCTACAAATCGCATGGTCAGTGCTCTCGGTGCAGATCTTCGCGATTCGGAATATTAGTTCTCAGACGGAGAAACTTATCTCGGGTATTGCAAACGAATTCGCTAGAGAAAGATGGGGGATTCTTGACTTACTACAATATCGTTCTGTCCCCTGCGCCAAGGACGTTTTACACCCGAGCTAGAATGACGCTGTCCTAAAAACGTAAGGTTCCGGAATTTCTTGTTTACCCCGCCTCCGCAGAGCAGAGTTTAGGTGGCCGGTACCAAACGTTTCGGTGTAATGACCCACGAGCGCCTTAAAGCCATCTACACCGCTGACTGAACTTATTGAGGTATGGCAGCTCACGTCTCTATAAAGGTAAATGATATTGCTTCGAAGACGCTAGGTATGTAGATCTCTGCAAGCCTCGAGACGGGTGCATTAGAAGGATTGGCAGGGAACTGGGATAATCGCTACATCATGGCACTTGTAAGTTGGTGACTAGACATCAGTCATAGGAGCTGCTAAGTCCCTGCAGAACTCGATTATTCAAGCCCTGCTCCCGAACTCTGCCAGCTCTATTGGCAGTCTGATTGGAGAATTTGGTGCTCCTCCAATCACCGCGAGACCAAAGGTGCGGTGGTGGTGGCCACATGGTATGGTCGACCCGGCGGAGATAACAACCGAAATCAACCAGATGTACGCTGCTGGATTTGGTGGAGCTGAGATCAATGACGTTCACCCAAGCATAACTATACCGGTTGATCCAGCAGGCCACGGCTGGGCGACGGAACCTTGGATTGACGCTGTCTCGACAGCTTATCGACATGCGGAATCCCTGGGCTTTCAGCTTGATATTGCACTGGGTCCGTCTTATCCAGCTTCGGCTCCAAGCCTCCGACCGGATGATGAAGGCGCCTCCACCGAGGTTGTATCGGGTCGGATTATTGTTGCCAACGGCAGTACATACAGTGGTGCTATCCCCCCTCCTTATGTTGCGGCAACAGCTGGGGTCAATAACCAAACTCTACTCGCGCTCCAGGCATGGCGTGTAAACGCGTCGAGTCCTGTGACGGCAGTTCCTGTTGTTCTTGACTCAACCACTCTCATAGATCTCACTGGCAATGTGAAAAATGGTAACATTACCTGGACACCACCTGACGATAGGACCTGGTTGCTCCTGTCGTTTCATATGAGAGGGACGGGCCAACCACCCGAAGCAGGACCTCACAACGACCCAGATGGTACTGTTCTTGACCATTTTTCCGTAGCTGGTAGTAAAGCTAGCATCAACTACTGGAAAGAGCACATTCTATCGCCAGCTCTTATGGCCGTACTCGAAAAAGTTAAAGGGTCAATTTTTGAAGATTCCCTGGAGCTGAAATACAACACTTTATGGACGCCCCTTCTACCTACAGAATTCAAGGAGAGAAACGGATACAGCATTTTCTCAATCATACCCGGCCTGACTCTTGAGAACCAGAAACAAGCGTTTTCTTTCTCCGATGCCGAGCTTACTCGAGGAGTTTTGAATGACTACTGGGACACTATGAGTGCGCTCTACGTCGAAAACCATGTTAATGTTATCAAACCCTGGGCGGAATCAATGAACATGAAACTTCGTGCGCAGCCATATGGACTGCCGACTGACTGTATGAGCGCTATGGCAGCTTTGAGTATCCCTGAAGGGGAAACCCTCGAATTCAAGAACCTAGGAGACTTTCGATCCGTTGCCGGTGCGGCCAACATGGCTGGTCTTCCACTGTTATCGACCGAAGCATGCGCCTTTGCTGGTGGGGCGTATTCCACGACTTGTAAGTGTTGTTAATTAGCTCCTCCACCTTTGTTTTTCCAAACCTATGTATCTATCTTGGCCATTTATTTTGCAACAGCAGGAACTTACTCATCTGTACAGGGGAAGAGGTTATTCGTACCTTGAACCCAGTATTCTCAACCGGTATGAATCATATGGTACTCCACGGCTTCTCCTATATCACTGCACCTCAAACTGAGTGGCCCGGATTTGCCGCATTTACACCCTATAAAGGCGGGATTGGATACGCAGACGCTTGGGGCCCTCGAGAGCCAATGTGGACGCATGCCACAGACATAACTGGTTATCTCGGCCGCATGCAAACCATACTTCAGCGTGGGGTCCCCCAGCATGATGTTGCGTGGTTCTCTCAAAAGGGCTATGTCGGAGCAGGATATAATACTCCGTGGTTTAGCGCAGCCGGGACAATGGAAGGATGGAGTCTAAACATTATCGGGCCCACCCTTCTTCAGCTTCCCAATGGCAAAGTAAAGAATGATCGTCTTGCCCCTGATGGACCGGGTTACAGAATACTTGCCTTCGAAGGTGATGATTTTGGTGGTAATGAGTCAGTCATGACCTTGGATTCAGCCACGCGGATCCTTGAGTACGCCCAACAAGGCCTGCCAGTTCTTGTCGTTGGAAATTGGTCCGTTGTCCATGCGTATGGCCAAGGAGAAGCCTCGGATAGTCCTAGGATTACCGCTCTATTCTCTGAGTTGCTAAAGCTCAAAAACGTTGCAAATGTAGCGACGGAGGCTGATATTCCGAATGGCGTTGCTGCTCTTGGGCTGTCACCCGATGTCCAATATAACTCTTCACAACTCATCAATTTTCACAAAGTTGATGGCGATCTTGACCACTTCTTATTTGTTGCCTCCACGCCCACTGCATTTGCCATTTCTACCAAGGTTCCTACTTCTGGGGTGGAGGTCGACGTAATCATTCCACGACGATTTCACAACGCCGTACCCATCTTAATGGACCTCTGGACTGGTGAGATGGTCCCTCTAGGCACATATGTCGAGCTCTCCTCTACCCACATCCAAGTACACATCAATCTGCAAGCATACCAAGCGACGATGATCACACTTGCCGTCCTTCCGACGCTTGACCACGCTATTAGCACCACTGCAAACTCTGTTTACCGTGGTACTAGGGGCTTAGTCCTTTGCTCTAACACTACTGGGACATTTACTACTGTGCTTAGCACAGGGCGCAAGACCGAAACCAAAATTGGCACGATTCCTCCAGCACAAGAACTGCAAAAGTGGACCCTCAATGTACAGGACTACCAGCCGGGTATGACCAACACCACCACTAGAATCATTAAGCATACAGTTCAGCTTGAGGAACTTACAGTATGGACAAATATCACCGAACTTCTTGATGTTTCTGGAATTGGAACTTATTCCACGTCTTTCAACCTTCACGACTGGCCATCCGATGCAGGGGCGACGTTGCAAATTCCATCCTTCTTGGGCTCATTCCGTATAACTGTGAATGGAAAGCAAATGCCACCGGTTGACCAATTAAGCATAGAGTTTGATATTGGCATGTATTTAAAACCGGGAACAAATACACTCGAGATTGAGGTGGCAACAACACTGCTTAACCGTTTGAGGATTACGGAACCAGATGTTTACGGCATTGCTTCTAGGCAAGCTTTTGGCTTAGTTGGCCCGGTGGTAATTGCACCATATCGGGAGGAGGTCATCGCATTTTAAAGGGAATTAACGCAAAGTATAATACATTATTCTCTGTCTATTCCGGACCGGGGGATTTGAAGAGGTTAAGAAGAGCCTAAAAACATCTGATATGCCAAGTCTCTTGAACTGATCCAAGAAATGCAATGGATAGCTAGCTCTATAACCACTTCTAATCAAAGGATCAAGGGGCTAGTAGATATAAGGAGCTTTATCCATCCAAATAAGGAAAGGATAGTTAATTGGGAAGAATATATAAGCGCACTACTCCCTCCCTGATTAGGACGATCAAGAGGGTAGTGTTGAGGAGGTGGCTAAGGTCTCTGTATCTAAAACAATTTCTGCATTAAATACCCTTAAACTATATCAGGACCAGAGGGATCAGCTAGCTGATCAGGACCTAGTAGCATAGTTATGGAAGAAGTTACGGATATTAGAGACCGAAAGGACTAACTCTCAAAAGCAATTAAACCTGACTAACATCCCTACCTACGTGCCGAGACACCTGCCATGCCGAGAGAAATAGTGGGTACAGTACTTCGAATTTCAATGTCTCACACTTTGCACATACATTGATAATCTTTATATATTTATATAAGCTATATTCTATGCCTACTTTTGAACACCTTGAACCCATTATAAAAAAGTTTTTATCTTTGTATTGTTGCTCTCGCCCCTTATTTGTAAGAAAACTTTTTATATTGCAACGAGCCCCTTCATCGCAGCTCTAACATCACGCTTTTACTATCTCCAATATTTATAGAAAGACTTATCTAAACCTTTGAACCTTGATAACTATACTAGAAGTTGTCACCAGACTTTGTAGCTACTGTTAATTTCTATCAGCAAGGGAGATGATTGTTTTGCCATATCGCAAATTGATCAATTTCATCTGCCATGAGAGCATCTTGGAAGAAATCCTCATACTGGTCCTCAATGCACCATGAGAGAGGGTCCCATGGCAGTTCTTCTGGCGCTTGTAAGTTGGAGGCCATGTTGCTATTGATATTGAGAGGTATTTGCCTATGTTCTTGAGTTGTCAACAACTGCTCGTTCGGCTTCCATAAGCCTGAATTTGCGAGAATTCCGAAAGAAGGTTGGTTTTGGGTATCCTGCGTCCGGGACCTATAGCTATTGCGCCGAATGTGAACTATTCCTAGCAGTGGAATTTTCAACGTCAGCTCTTGCATGTTAGAGCCTTCATCATCTTCCTGGAGCAGTTCCTTCAGAGAGCGAATTGAATTAACACAATGCTGCGCAAAGTGAGAGACAGCAGTATTCTTTGACTTTTCATCCATAACCTCGATGACTTGTGTAACTACGCTGTCGACCTTGACTTTGTTGGTCCGCAAATTTGGCAGATCCGTGCAAGGCGAGCTATGGGATGTGAGAAGGAGAATAACAGTAGCAATGAAAACCTGCAGATCCAAGCACCGGGATAGAAAAATACCGGATGGGAGCTCTCGACGAAGAAATCGATAATATTCCGTAACCGATTCGCACGCCTCCCTGCAGGTCAAGCGACTGTAGATATATTCTCCATCTGGGTCTTTTCGCATCGCAAAAGCCAGATGAATCCGCATACTGATACAGCAATGCAAGAATTGGACTACATGATCAGGTTTGACGTGCTCCACACTTCGAGTCCACCATGATTTCGGCGTCTGTGATGCAAGTACCTTGAGCTCCCTATCGAGTTCCAGGGCAGAGGCATAGAGCTCAGCACACGATCTTTGTGTCATATTTGTATTATCCCGGTATTGAATCTTAGTGGTGATTTCTATCAACCTACTAATATATGCCCGAGGTTGAATAACACCGTCAATAGCTAATGTTTGAGGCTTCGGCCTTTGGTATGGACTAATAGATGGAGGAAGGTTTAGTACTACCCCAGAGATACCGTCGGCAGAACAGAACGATTGCCATAGCTGAGCTCTCTGGAGCTGTGTCTCATAGCCGTCTGATCCGTTACCCTGGCTAGACTGGAAAGCTTGACATGCGTTAGGCAGTCCCATAAGCTCTGCAACCGCTATGAAATGGCGTAATCGAAGCCATGCCTTTTGTAAATTGCCTTGGCTCATTTGACTATATTCGCTATCAGTTATAGTACGGGTAAAACAAAAGAGAAACTCACAGTCGAACGAAGTGCATGGCCATTCCAAGGCCTTCAACTGTACATATCAGTCTATCATAAGAAATAAGTGTACTCTCTGCTATCTCAGCCACTGCTCGAGAGAATCTTGAGTATTTCTGACGACCGTCGAGCTGGATGGAAGGACTGTGATGTTCTTGAGGTATTTGCTGGGCCGTAATGGCAATAGTTATCAGCCACGTAGCTAGACTTATAGCATCTGTGTCTGGTTTGCACATCTCCTCGTAGCAATCAAGAATTTCCTGCTGAGATTTGACCGCAAATGGCTGTGGAAGTAGAGTATGGAGCAAGTCTAGCCACCTGGATGCTGATCTAGCAATGTGCGAAACGTCATACTTTGACGGAATCAATTTCTGCAGAGCGCGTCTCGCTATATCTAGTAAATGTGCAGAAGCCCTTGCCTTACGGTCATATAGCTGTCTATTTTGGTGGTCGGTATCCACGCTAAGCCAGCTATTTTGGAAAAGTGAACGCATATGCGATGGTGGTTCTGTAGTGAGCACATCTGACATACTAGAATTATCATCAGACTCATAGGTTTCCGGACTTGATACTGGCAGAGCAGGAGTTGGCTCTGACACTTGAGTAGGGAGATTTCCGAGCTTAGTCTCAATATCACGTATGATCTTGCTTAGACTAGCTACTTTTGATTCCAATTTGGATATCCGATATCGCGAAGAAAATCTTTGTGAGTGAAGCGGTTGGGAACTGTACGTCTGTGCAATACATTCCGAGTCGCGTTCTTCACATCTTCTGCAAGTCTGTGCATCTTCGGGCTGCCGAATACAACGCACTTTACGACGTCTACCTGCTTCGAACGTCAGAAAGGCGCGGCTAAGGGCTGCATTGCTTTTTGGTTGTGGTTTCTTTACTTACACTCGGTACAGCTTTTCGTCCCTCCCCGAGCCTTTTTTAGAGTCTGGTCGTTGGACATGGTCACATCTATCTCTGAGCCATCCTTCTGATGTATCTAAGTCCGTCTTGAAACGATTTCGAGCGCCAATAAGAGTGACAACGAAAGAGACAACGATGGCACTTCTGTTGCAATGCAATACAGAGACATAGTTCACGTACCATTCTCGGTACGGACGAGATTCGCTTCCGCGGTCGAATTTAGGTCCGACAGCACCATGCATAAATGGACCCTTAAATTTGCATCAACACCAGCCCGTCTCGGACATTGCGGCCCCAGAACTCCGAGCACCTCAAGAGATTTCGCAATTTCACACCATGGTGTTGTTGTACCTAACTTCAACCGCGGAAGAGAATCTCATCCGCACCGAGAAAGGCACATGAACTATGTTTCTGTATTGCATTTCAACAGAAGTGCCATCGCTATTTAAGCCAACGTTTCCCCAGAGATGAAATGGCCAAACAAGTCTCGGCGCAGTCTTATCGCCTGAACAAACCTTTCCAATTACCGTAACCATGCATCAGTCTTACATTCCCACCGAAGCCCTCGATCGCGTCGCCTGGATGCGCGGCGGCCATCATAAGATTATAGTCAACCCGGCCCGGACTGCGCATATCGTGGTCGACCTCCAGGTCGGCTTCATGGGCGAGGGGGCGCTGTTGGAGATACCGATCGCGCGCGGCATCGTCGAGAATGTCAATCGCGTGTCGCGGGCGCTCCGGTCTGCCGAGGGAACTATTGCCTACGTCCAGTACAAGTTTGATCCCGATGAGCCGCATCATTGGGGATCGCATTACGACCGCATGACTCCCGATGCGGTCGAGCGCATACGGGCAGCGTTCACCGTCGACGCCGAGCAGCATGCCCTGTGGCCCGGCCTCGACATCCAGCCGGAGGACCTGATTGTGCCGAAGACGCGATGGAGCGCCTTCATTCCGGGAACGTGCGATCTGGGCTCGCTCCTGAAGGCCAGGGGCATCGACACGCTGGTCGTCACCGGCACCACCACGAACTGCTGTTGCGAGTCGACGATGCGGGACGCGATGCAGATGGGCTACCACGTCCTGTTCGTGCAAGACGGCAACGCCACGCGCGGCGACGCGGTGCACAACGCCAGCCTAGCGAACATGCTTCTCTTCGGCGATGTGGTCACCGCCGACGAGGCGATCTCGCGGATCGAGGCCGGGCAGCACAGCGAGGCCGCATGAAGTTTGGCTGCGCCTGAGTAGCAAAAGTGCCAAACACGGGCGTTGCAGAGAGTCTTCTGCAAGGGCTTTACTGGCGGGGTCGTTAATACTTACTGCCAAGTGCTGCGATGTACTACGATAGAGCTGGGATAAACGATTGAGTGACAGGTACAAAAGGAAAAAGTAGACACATAGTTGCTTACGAAACCTCTGAAAGAATGCCACATTTATGTTGAACCATGCACAGCGTAATTTGGCGAAATATACTGTACAGTACTGAATCATATAAGCATGCTAAATTAGTTGGTTACAATAAGGGGGCTGGATTGGGGTAAAAAAAGGGAGAAGGGGGTGGTAAATTGGATGAGCCATGCTCTTGAATATACGGAACTCTCTATTAACTAGAAATAATCCTTTGACCGAACCGTTCCGTAATATCTAGAGAATATTGTACTGGGATTTCTTAAGTATATTTAGCATTAGAACACTTTGTTGAACCCTTTTACTTATACGGATACGTTAATGAAGAATCATAAACTATGCTTTTAAATTTCTTTAACGAAAGTAATTGTACCTTTTGATAGTAATACGCCGGACAGTTACGAGGAATATATGCGTGAATATATAGCCAAAAGTGCTCAGGAAAATGTTGCAGTGGTGCTTGTGGCACTCTCCAACACCTGGGAAAGAATCATCCTCTGAAGCTCCCATTTCATATAACCTAACAATGCGGAATGTACCACAAAGCTAGGTCTGACGGCGCCAAACAGATTGGTGTATTCTACCCGTGCGATTTTCATGTGGCGTGGCTCCTGTCGCCTTTTGCCGTCTAGCACGACACTCTCAATGTATGGCAATGCTCTGAGCTGGGTCTTTAGTGTTTTATAATAATGGGACTAGTAGTTGTTAAGATCTAGCAAAATAACTGAAAGTTAGGGTCTAAGAGTCTTAATTCAAATTAATTATAGGGTTAGACGATAGTTGCCTAGACTAGCGAAGGTCCATTTTCTGTCCGGCTACCAGCTTATTCTAATCCGGCCTACTCTATCGTCCATATGCATTTTAGCTAATTAACAAGTTCCAAAGGAGAGAACATAAAGGTGGGAAGCAGACACTATATTATATATGAAGTTAGAGAGCTACAAAAGTTTCATCACACTTTTCGATGAGATTTTTCCATTTTCATCCAGGTTGTCAGCTCCACGACAGGATTTTCGCTTTGCAGGGATGGGGGTTGTATTTGCGTTCCAAATACGAAGTATTTGGAAAGAGTACGAGATCAGTGTGGTGCAAATATCAGCCGCCTAGAGGACGCTAAGGGGTGCAATGCAATTGGAGCCCTATTTAAGCTGATGCAGCCTAATGCTCCACCTGATCACCAATTGGTCTCCGCTCGGCCCTCTTCACTCTCCTTTAGCCGCCAAGCCGTAACTCCTCCTGCGCCGCACACGCCAAGAAAACAGTTCACCTTCCCTCCTATTATTTAGCCTCGCTGGCCTAGCTCGGGCTTTGCATTTTCCTTTCGAGGGGGGGTCTGTAACAGAACGGCATTCAACGACTTGGTTCTTTTCCTTCCAGTCGTGAAACCATGAGACAGCATCACGGGCTACTACTTGCAGCGCTGCTGGCACATCACCAAACCATTGCGCAGTCCTCGAGCACCGCAACCATCTTCCTTCTAGATGCAGAGCCACAGACCGTCGAAGCGTCCGTCATCGCTTACACCAGTGTCTCTGACCAAAGCCCCATCACCACCCTCCTGCTCTCCTGTCCTTCCACCTTCGCGCCCTGCCTCTCCGCGTCCATTGATGGCGCGACAGCGTACCACACCCAAGGCTCTGTCTTCGGCGGCACGCTGCCGGGTGCAACACCAACCACTTTCTACTGTGACCTCGGCACCGGAAGCGGAGACACCATTCCAGACCAGAATGGACAGTGCAACCGAACAGTGGGCAGCGAGACTACATCGACGGCGTTGAATAGTGCTTATGTGAGCGCGCATCAAGCGGAGATGATTATCACGGCGGGCTTGGAGAAGATTTCTGTGCCCACGACCGCGTGCGGGAGTAGGCGGCAGCTGTTTTCAACGAGTCTGCCGTACCCGTCCTCGGGGACGACGGAAGATTTGTGGGGGTGGGCGACCGAGTGTCCAAGTACAACAAGTGCGCCTTCGATGATGTTAAGCCAAACAGCGTCGCAGACGTCCAGTCAAAATTCTCAACAAACTTCTTCTCTGGTGACGTCGAGCAATACGGGTTCATCTACCTCATCTTCATCAGCTGCGAGTACCGAGACGAAAGCTTCCGGTGCGAGGGCTAATATAGCGAGGAGTTTCATATTCGCTCAGGTTCTTGGGGTTGCAGTGGTCATTGGCATCACTGGGAATCTGTGACACTGGGATATGAGTCGCACTCCCGCATGCGTCAGTCATTGACGTTGAATCCTTCGAACCAAATTGGAGGGGAGGAGTTGACGGAGCTGTCGAAGGAACAGTTGAGGTGTTCTTGGTCTCTATAACGGAGGTTTTCATCCGGATTTGCTTCAACGACCTTAAGAGGATACCTATCTGCTAGAGTAGTTAAAGTATCCTGTACATTAACTGTTGCTTTTCTTGGACGAGAGTTGCTTGATATAATCCTTTATAAGCAATTTTTCTAGAATCATTTTTCAACTGTGATAGGGATTGGAAAGATCAGAATCCGGCACGATTCAAGAGGAGGCCAAGGTACCTATCAACCATATAAGAATGGAAACTGGGATTGATTTGTGTAGGTATATGTTATTGTATAAAGGCTGTGTTGGTGTGAATGACGTTTTGTTACGATACTTTCTGACTAGTACTGCATGCATGACGCTGCTCTTATGCTGAGATTCCGCCTCGCTCCAACTATTTAATTCGACTGCGATCTACAAGGTCCAGCAGAATATATAAATGTTAGCATCTCTGCTGATTCCGCAAGATTAGTGTGCTCTTGAACACCTTTCTATAGCTTTGTTGGTTTACTACTCTCTACCAGACCTAGTCCGAAAATATATGGGATGATCATCATGGCGACAACAGGGACAGGTACAAAGAATGACATTATTCTCCAAAGATTGGGCCAGCTCTGCCTCCCTGACCGCAAGGTTTGCATCGACACCTGAGTGCTCAATCTTTATGCAAGTCCCACCAAACGCGAAGTGGTCAAGGGCTTTGTAGCGGTTCCGGGCAGGGATATGTCGTGGAGGAGACCAGGTTGATATTAGCTGCAGAAAATTGTCATTTGGTTCTTTAATCGACATAATAATGCGAAGGACAACTGACCCGAGACCGTTTCTCCAATATGCTGCGACAATACTCTACGACCAAGAGTGCAGTGGTAACGCCGAAAATATATAGATGACCCCTAAGGAATCGCAGACAAATGTTATCTAAGTCTTTGATGCATCTGACTTTCAAGTCTACTATATGGTGTACCACGTCAAACCCATTTTTGAGAACATGTTACTCATAGACTACGACGTCGGGATATATCCGATTCGTGAGCCAGAAGGGTTCCATGGAGCGGACCGTTGTCAGTGGCGGACATGGTGGCGCTCTTTCAATGATCTCTGCAAGGTCTTAACAGCATGTGCAGAGCGTTGCAAGCTAGGACTTCTTATTCGCCGATACTTCTTAAGTCTTTCGAAGGGGATTGAAGCCATGGCTTATACTTCCGATTCTCCTTATCGTGAATATAATATTTCGGATTTGGCCATTATGTTTTATTGCTACCATAACACCGTTTGTCGCTTGACCCCGTTCAGCTCGAGAATGGAATGACTGGATATACAGGCGTCCTACAGGAGCTGATAGCCGAGATCCCATCTAAAGGGACCAACCGACTACAGCGCAAACTGTCGGTCGATGTTAGGGTATTTATTCCAAAAGTCGTTAGAGAACCTATCAAGAAGCAGATAATGATTGGTCGAGCCGATAACATTGCAAGAGAGCACATATAATGTTTCCCCATTCTAATTTAATTCAATATAGTACTATTCTTATTGAATTTTAACTTAAGAAATATAGAAACTTTATAAATGTACTTAAATATATATAACTAAGAGCATTAAGAAAGCTAGCTTTATCTCCTAGGATTTAGAATAGGGAATTCTTTGGTTAATTTTCATCTTGATCCAATCCAGCCAGTACGTTCCCAAGCCCAGAATCCATCGTTGCTCAGCACAACTATGAATGGATTCCAGTGCTTCCTGTTGCAGCACTAGTGCGTGCTCCTGATTTCCCAGCTCAAAATAACAATCAGCCATACTGAGTAGCACGATGCGGGGAATGAGTGTGTCCCGACCCCATTTGCCCTTCTGCTTGTAGGTGTCTAGTTCCTTAAGGCAGTAGTCAAGGACCTTTCCCCAGTACTCGAGGGCAGAGCTAAACTGGTCAGCCTGGTGACGCAGCCGAGCAAGGGCCGAGAGGGTGAACAAAATGCGAAACTTCTCAAAATGCCACAACGACTCAAAGTTTTGTAGGTGCTGGAGAACATCCTGAAGAGTGTCTTCAGCTTCCTTGTAGCGATTCTGCAGTAAGAGACACTCCCCAAGCAGCATCTCGAGGTATATAGTGTCACTCCGCCTGTCTCTCATCCGCTCCTTGTGTGTCTGGGATTCTCTCCGCGGCTGCAGGTACTTGACCAAGACTTTTTCTGCTTCTTTCTCGTGCTTCATCTCCATCAGGACGTGTGCCAGATCTCCGGCGGCCCAGCCCTCCGTCTGGGAGCCTCGGACTGCAAAGATATCGAGGAACTCCTTGAGCTGCCCCTCCCCCACTACCCAGTCTCCATGGTCCTTGGAGAGCTTACCTCGTATACGGCTCCGGATACCAAGCGTGATGGCTTCTTTGCTACTCGGGGCGGCTGGATTCAGTGCCGACCACCCCTGCAGAAGAGCTCGACTCTCCTCAAAGTTCTCGGCCACGGAGACCTCGATAACAAGGAGCTCTGCGATTGTTCCTTCAATTACTCCAAATTGGGCATTTGTCAATTCGTCCAGTAACTCTGGCTTTGCCTTTATGGCCTCTTTGGCGCCAGTCAGAAACGTTTTGGCAGCTTTCACGCCTCCGAGATAATCCCCAACATCGTAGAAGTCGATTGCCAAGCGGACCTCCAATGCTCGAGCCTTCAGATAAAGGTTAGATGACGACTCAAGCAGATCGTCCATCCAAGCGAGCAGGTACGCATTCTTAGCCGTGTCGCCTTGGCCGTAGGTTATGTTTGCGTCCAGAATGAGATTGGCCACCTGTTCGCAGGGCGTCAGACCCGCGGGTGACTTGGGCATGAGCGACTCAAAACACTTGATGGAAAGGTCGTTGAGGGGATAGTTAAATGACTCGTAAGCATAGTATATGTGCGGGATGTACGATCTGCCTAACGCCCCGGTCCTATAGCTCGAAGTCAGGGCTCACGATAAACGCAGAATCTGACCATTAATGCCGAGAGATGTACGTACCCTTTCTCAAATACATATTCATCTGTGGGAAACGCATGTGCCAAGAAGAATAGAGCGTCGGCCGAATATGTGCGTCGCTGGTCCCTGGTCATCCGAAACTTCGCACACTTGTGATAGAGCGGGTGAAGCATAAAAGCGCGTCCTGTTTCGCCTCGGCTTGTGCAAGTGATAATCGACAGGGATATCAGCTCCTCAACAGATTCATCGAAAATAAAATCGTTATTTAGTAAAGTTATCAATCCTTCCGGGACGTATCGATCGGCTGGGTGTGTCAACACGGATTCCCCGGATGGTCCCCAAGTTGGCTTCAATCCAGTGCCGCGTTTTAGGAACTCCTCAGTCACCTCAGCTCTGTCCAGGAAGACTAGAAGGCAGAGTAGCGTATATGCGTTCGGACGTGAATCGATCTCCTTGAAGTTCAACTCCAAAGTGCCCACCACCGAGCGATCGTACGAAGAGGCGTGAGGACGATGGTCGAGGACGTCCCTTTGAAATCTATGGAATAGATTAGCGTATTCGGTAACGCTCTTCCGGCGCACATTGATGAAAGCTCCAGCGGAATCGACTGCAAGGGGTAGGTGCCCTATTTCGGCCAGCAATGTCTCTGCAGCCTTGATATCTTTCGGCATGGGTGAGCTCAACCCCGCGCGAGAAAAAAGAAGCTCCTGGGACTCCTCGGGCGTAAAAGCCGCAATTTTAAGGCTCGAGTGGACGAAATCGCTCTTCTCAACCCTAGCATCCTGTGTTGTTAAGATTATTTGGCCGGCATGAATCAACTGGGAGATATATGGGACAATGAGCGGTAGGTGGTTCGCATTGTCAAAGATGAGGAGCCAGTGGCTATCTTGGGATCGGAGCCAGTCGATCATTCTGTCGATAGCGCTTCTAGAGTCTTCTGAGATCATCAAGCTTTTTTGGATCTTTGAGAAGTCGTTGCGGAGCACCTCCAGTGATGTCCCGTTCACAAAGAAAATATAATCATAGTGGCTCATATGATCAACAGCGAACTTCAAGGCCAGCTGAGTCTTTCCAACGCCACTCAGTCCATATAATGCAATAACTTTGCACTCGCGTTGCTCAGTGTCGAGTAGCCAGTCTCGAAGCTTGGTTATCTCAGTCTTGCGGCCGACAAAGTATCTCCCGGGCATATATGGCACATGCAAGTGGGTACTTCGTCTCCGCACATGAGGCCTTGGAGTCTGCTTGGACTTGTCTACGAGCTGCTTGAGTTTCCCGAGGACAATCTTGAAGTTATCGTCCTCTGCATTCTTAAACCGGACGATTGAAGAGTGGTCAGCATTTAGGCAAATGGTTTCTTCCTGCGGGACATTGAGGATAGCCGACTCTCGGGTGACAATCTACCAGGAATGAAGTCAGCTGCTTTGAAAAAGGGACCAAAAGAGATGTGTCACACTTACTATGGAATTTTTGAAAAGGCTTTTGCGCTTGAATCCTTCGTAGAAGCTAATACACTGAATCTCTTCTTTTGTAAGCCAGCCATTGAAGACACCATGAAGGTTCTGCCTGGAGACTCCAGATGTTATTCCATGCCATCAGATCGGAGCTTTGGCTCACTCACAGCTCAGGGGATATGGTACATAGATCACGCAGGAAATTATTAGGGGGATCCAAGATGACTTTAGTAATTCTTTGGAACACCACGGCAAGGTCGGCAAAGCTGCTCCCACAATGTGGCGTCGCAAAGAAGAGAAAGGAGTGAACGCATTTTGCAATAGACCTTGCTTGTTCTGTGTGTAAGGTCACAGCCTTTCATTAAGATAGAAGTTAGTTGACATATATGAAACAACGACAATATACAGAGTTGAGTGACTTGCTTTTTTGACAATCAAGCCTCCCAAGGAGTGTGCGATGAATATTATTGGCCGGGTTTGCTCCTGCCATACAGTTTATTAGCGCGCACCTCCCCCCAAGCACATGACCAGCAGCCAGCCACTCGGGTTACTAGCTGGACAGACTTACTTCAGGTAGTAACCGCAGCCTGCAAAGTCCGGCAAGAAGCTGAGTTGCCACGTCTGCAAAATCCAGTTCCGCATTGTGCTTGACTCTCTTTGCGTTATAGCCAAACACAATAGGTCGAATAGGAGGAAGCCGGTCTTGTAGAAGATCACGAATCCAGAAGGTTCCAGAGTCAGGATGGGTCCACGTATTGAAAGCGTGGCCCCCTAAGCCATGCACGGCGACCAAACTAAGAGTGCTCTGCTTAGAATATGCATTTGGGATAGAATAGCGACAGGGTACGCTTACTCGATAGCAATACTCCCGGGATCAGTGGGCGAACCCGATCTCAGGTCGTGCACACCTAGTGAAGTGTTCATTCTTTCACGTAAGGTTTATCTCCTGCGGATTTAGGTCTTTCAAAAGAGCTGCCGGGGAAACGTTTGCTCCTATGTGCGAAGGGGGCAAGGGGGAAATCACACCCAATAGCGTGTTTCGTGGCTCTCGATCGGTCTCTCAAGGCTGACAGATACTCAAATGGATGTATAACCTCACTTTAGAGGATGCGTGTGAGGAATAACGATTCTACGGTGACTGAAGATCGATACGATAGTGTGATGCGTCCTGTGGTGCATCTGTCTAAAGGAGTCATACAGATTTGATAGCTAGGTAAGTGTATGAGGAAGGGGGCTGAGCGGTGCTCACATGCACCATGCTAACGGAGGAGGCTGTCAGGAGATTCAGCAAGCCAGATCTGCCCAACTTAGTACACATTGCGCACCATTAATGTAATAGGTAAGTTGCAGAGAATATGGCCTGGGTAATATTTTGTATGTCCGTCAAGCTTTAGGTCCTTGGTTCCGCCGAGCGCGAAGACCGTTTAGACCTGCCCTAAGATTCCTGACCTTGGATTCCACTACCTATAGTTAGCTTGCAACATGAGCTCACTACGCAAGGAATTGGATGATTCGTACCAATTGTTTCAGCTATCGATGCCGGTGCTTTATTAGCCTAACTCGCACCACACTTCGCAACATTGGTTGGCATGCCAAGGTTATGGACCTCAACTATCGCAGCGGTGCGCCATGAATCCGCAGCCACTTTGACACCAAGGCGTCACTGTCTTTTGCCAAGTAGATAATCGCGTACGTAACACCTGATCATGCCGTATGTTCCTAGCCTTGTCCATTGCTCGATGTAAAATGTCCCGCGTCCAAGCTAAGATACGCCCAGCTTATATAGGGAACAATCACCTGCACCACCAATTCGAGTTGGGCTTGGAAAATTGCCACAAAAATGATGCAGCCACTGTCACAGTCGCCTGCAACAGTTCCGAGTTGGATCTTGGCGGGGCCACCTCGTGCCCCTGCACCTCAGCTGAGTTTGCCACATCAACTAGCAGGTGCGCGAGTCTCCAGAGAGATGGGTATTAAGCCCTGTATAGCAAACACATTCCGCAGGTGTTCGATGTTAGAACACGTTAGGATTAGGGATTTATGTGTAGGCGTCAAAGCCTCTCTGTCTATGGAAGCAATACCGGACTTCTGCCTCACAGCCTCTGTATTGTTGTATCAGCGTTTCGGCCAGCCGCCCACAAGTGGCACCATAATTAAGGAAAATTAATACTGGTGCTATCCTTTGTATTGTAGTACAAGGCAAATTAGAAAATCAACGAAAATGCTAACTGAGCCTAAGAGGCGTTTCCTAGATATAATTTTATGGATTGCTAGTCATCTTCGATAGAGTGCGGAATTTAATAGCGGCCAATGATATTTGAGAGAGCGCTTCACGGCCAAAGGGAATACAAACCTCCCGATGATAGGTTATATAAGCATCCTGTTTCCATGAGCTTCGGGAGTTGGAGTCTATATACTCTAGTAGTACTTGTCGTATCAATATCTCCGCTTATCTAGCTAGGTTGGGGTCGGATAAGTCTCGCACAGTGTCGAGATAGGGCTAAATCCCGATTGAGCGCGCATGTTCAGGTGCAGCTAGAACGGCTGAGACGTCCTAAGGCACGCTTAACACTTGAACAACACATCACGGCGAAATTGTATAGCGCAAAGCGCACTCCTGAAAGCGCGTTTCTACTATCTCAAGTGTGATTAAGCTTTGTTTCGAAGGCATTATTTACACTTGCGAGCTGGTGGAGCATAAGGGGCAAACTAGTAACTGATATCGCAGTGTAGGCAATCAGGAGAATCACTTAATCTACAGGAGGCTCAGGCTCTGGTGGACGAGAGGGATGTGGCGGACTAGATTAAGCAAGAAACGCGGGCAGGGAGTGGTCGTCGGCTAAAGATAGAAACACATGCGCGACGGCGTGGTAATTGTAATGCAACAGGCCACAATTCGCGCACGTGTCAAATTGTAATAGAGACCTCAGAGGAAGATAATTCCGAATAAATAAAATTGTTCTGATTTAATTTAGTTAAATTATTGCGATTTTTGTACAAATGTCAAGAAAAAGTGGTCGGTTCGCTATGCAGGCCGGTTCGCTATGCGCTCACGTTATATTTTATCATATAATTATTGCCAATAATAGGTGAGGCAATATTATACTGCCATATTGGTAATATATTTCTTGTATTGCCACACTACTTCCAACACTGCATCGGAGAGAAGTTGGAGAATGGGTAGAGACATTGGGGGCCAACATTGAGTATGACGATGTGATGAGGAGGGTCTGCCATACCCACCTTTTCTTGGAAGATATTGGGGGCCTTCGAGAGTTTTTAATTAGCACCGGTCTACCTTGGAGCCTCTAGGCATGTGGCGCCCCATGTTACGGCATAGGTCAAATTTAAGAAATTTTGCTCATCTAAGATCGATAGACTTGGAGAGCGACGAGTCTTTAGACCTATGATCGGAACTAGAGGATCCCATTCCACTGAAAGACTGGCCATAGAGTCCATTTAGCTATGTTTGGATGAGTTATGTTCCGCAATGCTTGGCATGAGATTGCTCCCGAATCCAAGCAGGCGATAAGTGAGGCTAAATATTCCAATATATGATTGAAGAAGCCGATAATATCCTTAGTCGCAACAAAGGCCAACCTAAAATCCTACATTTTAGCAGTCAGGTTCTGATCTCAGGCGTTTCAAGAGTTGAGGGATACAAGAACGGCTAGGTTCCAAAACAGGGCTGTGAGTGGGCCAACGAGAACCATCTTCACATCGCCAGTTTTGGGGGCCCGCTTCAAGAGTCTATGTGCTGTGCTCACTACTGCAAAGGAGGGACCGAGAATTATAATAGTCCGCATGGTTAAGGGAAGTACTTGAATTCAGCGGCGCCAACTTTAGAGAGATCCAAATACGTGAAGAATAGTTTGAAATATGTCAGTACCACGCATGTGTGAGGTACCAACAAATTTCGAAGGAGCTCATGATCTACGTAAGAGACGTATCTGAAGCAAGTAGATCTGGAGCTGTAGCCTAAAATTCTTCTGATTCATCTACCTTTCTAAGCCTCTGATGACATCTCAATGCCAATTTTCGTGAACTCATCTAAGTCTTCCTGAGGTAGAGCCAAGAGATCATTATGCAGGCCCTTGACGGCTCCAAAGTTACCATTCGACTTGGCATCAGACTCTGGGAAGAATGACCTTGCATGCAGCAGCCTGGCGAAACCCATCCAATCGCCTTTCTTGAAGAGCTCTTGGCCGGATTGGTAGTACTCTTTCGCGGTCGTATGAGTCATGGTCCAGTCACTCCGTTTTGTGCCGGTGACCCGGAGGACTGACTCAAGCATGTCCTCCTGATTAATCGTGAAGGAGGATACGTAGAGTGGCTTGTTCATAAAACTGGCCAAAGTCGGACTCTTGTCATCCTTGCTGTCCGGAAGAACCTTGAGGCTGAGCAGAGCAGCAACGGCACGGCCAACGTGGGGCATAGTTGAGGTGTTGATTTTGGTCCTGCCATTGTCCAGGAGGGTTAGGCTGCGGTTTTTAAAATCGAAGCCAAAGCGGTTTACGCCACCACTCAGGCTCAATTCATACCAATAGCCGCAGGCAACACCTATCCATGAGCTCTGACCGAGGCGTTCAATCTGGTCTCGGAACTTGGTCTTCATTTCGCCTGATATCTGGTCTTTGCCAATTTCCGCATCCAGGGGGTCGCCTCCAAACTCATTTGGCAGCACCCATGGAACGCCTGCAGCAGCGGCAGCGTCGATGAGCTTGCTCTGTGTGTCTGGGGGAGCCATAGCGCTTAGGGTGATAATGAGGACATCCTGTCCCTTGAGCGCCTCAGTGACGGATTCCAATCTATCATAGTTAACCTTTTTGGAGGCAACACTGGCCGGAAGGACATTAGTGCTATCTTCGCGAGTTATTGCCGTGACTCTGTGCTTTCCAGTCTTGAGCAAGGACTCAGTAATGTATTTGCCAATGTTTCCAGCGGCCTATGCTGCTGTTAGACTTACGGCCTGTATGGTTCTAGTATCTATAACATACCCCGACAATGGCTATATTCTGAGTGTAATTCTTAGTTATGGTGTGTTCATGTGCCATGATGCCTTTGACGAAAGGGTATTAAAATTGTATGCTGTAAAAGGTGGGCTGCTCGGTGTTAGGAAACTGGCTTAGTTTTATCGTTTTCTGGCTGAAGTACATGTGGGTAGACTGGCAGACTTGTGGCGTCCGTGCGGAAATACCGGAGGCATGAAGTGTGGTGGCAAAGGCAGTGGCAGAGATGTGCGTTGTAGGCTGGAAAGATTGCCTAATGTACGGGAGTACGTAACGTAAGTTACTTGATAAGCGACTCGTGTTACAAACACACTACGGATGCTGACAACATAACTTAGGGGCTCGTGTTAAGTTACAAACAGTTACAAACACACCACAGATGCTGACATAACAGACACACTACGCATATCATTTACCCTTTTTGGCCAAATGTGGTGTGTTTATTAGTTATTTGGTTAGTTTTAAGTTAGGCTATGCTCAATAAATTTACAGAGGATAGTCGCTAAATTTATAGGGCCTACTGCTATGCACTCTATACCTATGCTTAATTATATCTACTTATCTACCTAATCACGAACTAGAAATGTTAGTATTTATTACAATATATTATAATGAAGATTAGTGTATATTAGTACTAAGATTAGAGTGCAATATAGCTAAGATTAATGGAGATTATTGTTAAGATTATAATGTAACATTATAAAGCTAATAGTATATTATTACTAAGTTTATAGTGTACGCTCACTAGAGATTTAGTGCATTGCCACTAATATGCACTGAAAGTAACGGGATGGCTAATAGACACACCACAGTTGGCCGAAAATGATAAGTTATGCGTGGCGTGTCGATTATGTCAGCATCTGTGGTGTGTTTGTAATACGAACCACCTATTAAAGGTGAGGAGATGTTTTAAGTAGTATAAGTTCTAAGCCGCGATCGCGCATGTCAATCGCTCTCACCGGTTGAGGATCATTCGCTCCCTGCCTTTGAGGTGATAGAATTCCACTCAATTGAACCTCAGTCTACTGGTTGATACTTTGCCACCTATACTACTGGCAGAACTTGTTGAAGAAGCATGGAAAGTAAGACAGAAGCCGAAAGCAAGGACGTGACAGAAGTGGTATTCAAGGCGGCAGAAAGTTATGGTCACTACCAGAGGAAGGCAAGCCAATTCCGTAACTGGGTGAGCGCAGATCCGGAGGCAGAATTTCCAGCGGAAAGCGGAAGATATGTACTGTATCTGAACTTGGGATGTCCCTGGTGAGATAGCCTCCTATACAACGCCTACCATCCACTCGAATGTGGCTAACTGAGTAGGGCACACCGCACCAATATTGTGCACAAGCTTAAAGGGCTGGAAGATGTCATCCAAGTAGTGGTGATGGGATATGTGCTCACACCTGAGGGCTGGTGAGTTGGCTTCACAATTTTCCCAAATTTCTTAATTCTTTGCCTCTAAACAGACGCCAGGATTTATGATGGTTCGGAAGGCTCCGAGCCATGCGATCCCCTCTATGGCTTTACGAAGCACTCCCAACTGTACCATAAGGCCGACCCAACTTATGCAGGTCGCTTCACGGTCCCCGCTCTATGGGACCGCAAGCGTGAGACAATCGTCAACAACGAGTCCTCGGAGATCATCCGCATGTTCTACACTGCTTTCGATGCCTTCATTGATCCATCCTTACGAGAAATCTCTAAGCCACTTCTTCCTATAGATAGATTAAGAGACATCGAAACCATGAACGAATGGGTGTATGACACTGTCAACAACGGAGTCTATAAGTGCGGCTTTGCATCTACTCAAGAGGCATACGACACCAATATATATAGGCTGTTCGAATCGCTCGACCGCCTAGAGTCACATCTGGCTGCCAATAAGACGCCCTATTTGTTCGGTGATCGTATTACCGAGGCCGACATCAGGCTGTTCCCTACAATCGTTCGCTTTGATGTGGCGTATTACACTCTATTCAAGTGCAATCTGAAGATGATTCGGTATGACTATCCAAGATTACACGGGTGGCTTAGGAATCTTTACTGGGACACAAGTGAAGCAACAAACGGAGGAGCTTTTCACAGTACAACGCACTTTACGCCCATCAAAGCGGGTTACACCTATACTTTGAAGCAGACTGTTGTACCGGCGGGCCCTCAAATCGAAATCTTACCACTGAATTAGGTCTAGGGTACTGCTTTGTTAAGATTTGGTTAAGTTACTAGCTTTGGTAGTTCTAAGGCCTACAATTTAAAGAATCCTACATAAGAATGCATTACACTTTAAGCCATCTCATCTCACAAAGGGCAAATCTACCAAAAGATCACTTGGTTTCTTCCGAGTGTGCCATATAGCAGATAAGAAGCTAATTGTATAGCTAATCTACTTTATTTTTAACTTAATTGCGCTGTTGACATTGATGAGTAGAACATTTGGTAATTTAACTTTTGTTTTGAAACCCGACCATCCACGTACTGTATAAGCTGGTTCATATTGCCAACGTTGGTAGAAGGGAGTATGCGTTTCCGTATGATGATGTTCCGGCGCCGAACGATGCGGATCAATCTGGCTTTGTCAGTGGGTGCCCCCAAGCCTTTACTATCATATTGGCTAAGGGTGTGATCTTTGATTGAGTATGGCTGTTGTAGTGCATTGCTAATACGAACTACGCTGGGGAGAGCCTAGATATTCAAACCTCGCACTCTGTATTCGAACTCCCCTCTTCTCTCTTTAGTGAAGAATAGCACCGCATTCGACCTGCACTCTACGTGTTCATGGAGCCGGTTGCTAATTTTTGGCTAGGCAGCTGCCACCGTCTGTCTTACGGCTTTACTCAAGCGTTGGCGTATCCCCTCGGCTGTAGCGAACTATCCACGCTAGTAGGGATCATGCGAACGCCCGACTCTGATTTGCCTTTTGCTCTAACTGCACAAAATTATGTGTAGCTTACCCTTATTCAGTGAATCGAAAGTAAGTGACCTGTCAAATAAGGCGTTTTATTCGGTCATTTACCCTTGATAGCGTGGGCAGTTCTCCACGGTCGAAGGAATATGACATAACATACCTGCATGGGCAACCTTGCCTTTACCTGGAAATGGCAATGTGGGGGGCAGAATAAAGGCGGTATAACAGCTTTGGTCCTGTACCTCCATACGCCCATTGATGATTCAGGCAGAGGCATAAGTTAGCGTGGGGCGGTCGACTGGAAGAAGTCTACAATAGTCGTCCTTCTTCCATATCCCCTGCCGCAAATTTCCGCCGAGGCTCCCGCCTTTAGAACTGGCCAATCAAATCGAAAGTACAACTTCTTGTCCTTCCTCTTACGGAGGTAGATCCAGCCAGATTTATGCTGCGAACGTTGGACTGTTGCTGCACTTTCCCACCCGACTGGGCACCACTTGTATGCCGTGGGATGGTGGACGCTCGCCCACCATCCTTTGATCTTGGTAAGATAGTCAGTTGCTTTCAAAGACCCAATATGCCAGACGAATATGGGTTGACGCGCATAGAACGAATACCTCTGGAAGAATGGCCCAGAGGTCATTTAAGATATCATGTGCCCGTCTTTTGCGAGCGTTCTTTCCTATGGTGGTGCGGTCTAGAACTAGCACCTCACAACATTTCGTGACACGGGATACCTTACTCTTGTGCATTGGGATGTAGTCATCAGAATAGTTTTTAAGTTCGCAGTCCAGGAGGTAAAAAAAGGCTTCAGTTGTTAGGTCTAGATTTGAGGGCATTGTAAAAGTGTGAGGTGAGGTGAGGTGAGGTGAGGTGAGGTGGGATATAGAGATTGGTACAATTGGCTGGTTGCACGCGTCCCCGTGCGAAGCTGGATCGCTCTAGGTTGAACTGAAGTAGTGCAATTTGAAGATGAAGCGGATCAAAAGAACTAATCTCAACAAAGCTATCCTGGGTAACATCAATGGTGACAAGGTCGCATTTACCGTGATGTTGAGGAATTCGAGAGTGCTAGGACTAATTTCCTGGACCAGTTCTTAGTCACGTATGTGATGACACATCTGGTTAAAACAGTGAGCAAGACCCGAATTGTCGAACTTTAGGTCTTTTCCGTACAGTCACCACAAAAAGTCCTGACGGCAAGCGTTATCAACTAGGGTCTAGCAGAGCAACGTTTACAGTGCACGGATAGAGTCTGTTAATGATCGCTACAGACCAAGAGTCTTACAGTGACTCTGGTTGCTGGGTGACGATTAGACGAAACGCGTAATGCACCCCTGCCTGTCAGAACTTTTTTGCAGCGACCTCTGCACTCGAATCATCATGACCATGTTGCTAACGTCGGCCCAGCTAACACTAGAACCTAGCGTTGATGATCGCAGCAAAAGGGGCCATCAGTGCTCTCTACAGTATGGGGGCCAAGCTTTGCCGCACTCGTACCTCTTTAGCGTCGGCCGACAACCCGACGCTAGCTAATGCTCCCTGTGAGCAAGCAGCTCCGAAACTCAGTCATGTCTGTCCCGAGCTTATTTCGACTTTTCCGTTTCATCACTCGGATAAAGAAAAGGGGATTCAGGATTCTGTAGCTCAAGTCTCAATATTTGAAGCAATTACAGCTTTTGAAAACATTAAAATTATATCGGGAGCAGAGGTCTAACAATCAAGAGCTAATGGCTCAACTACGGGGGAATTAGAGGCTAAGAGGGTTAGCATCGCACTTCTCGCATTTCTCGCATTTCTCGCATTTCTCGCACTTCTCGCACTTCTCGCATTTCTTGTCCATCTCTCTGTGATGGCACATACAACTGCACAATGGGATAGTGCTTGTAGATTGCTTCTATCGACTATTCTAACCTAAAGAAGAACAAAAGGAGAGAACAGAACGATGTAAGAGGTCTCGTCTTTTATGCTCCTGAGGAATAATTGCGGGATCAGTCGATCATCACTCTCCGGTCGAACTACAGTATGAGAGTAAATGATACGACTCTATAAATCTATGAGATGCACCCTAAATGCTAGTTGAAATACTCTTAATCACTAATTATTCGACTTCAAAATCAAACCTGCAGAGAACAAGGAGGCTGTAGCAGTATTAGCCTCCAGTATACACGCCCCCTGCAGGTGTTCACAGTCCACCTGGAGGTCAAATACGTTCAATTCGCGCTTATAGAGCTGATCAAGCCTGTGGCCACACTCAGCGGTAGAAATAAATCTTGGTCGTGGCAGTCTTCTTCATGCTCGGCGGACGTCATCGACGAGGACGGAGATTCCTGGGAGAAGCTAGAGATGATGATCTGATACTGCTGTTTCTCGTTGAATGAGGAGAGCAGCGTGCGGTGGCGAGAGCGAGATCAGATTATCGGAGGACTCGCATGACTAGTGCTCGAGCTGTGGTGTGAATACGCCGCGGGGATTGTGAGAGATGCCTGGTGGGTTTGTCGTCGTCCTCGTAGTCCACGCGGCCATCGTCAAACTCTTCTACTTCTTTGCAGAAGACAATAGAAGCGTGAGCAAGGGGGCGGCGGACAGATGTGTTTCGGCCTCTTCCATCTCTTCGTCTGAAAATTATTCGCTGTCAGAGTCAGGAAAACCAGAGGAGTGGGAGGAGTCGGCATCTTCTGCTCGCCAATCTTCTTCAGCATCTTCGATGACAGTGTCTGCTAACTGGATGTGTGTCTGTTCCGTGTATGTAGGGGTTCTGCGGGCACTTTCGTCCAACCCCCTCTCTTGTCCTTGAATGGCCTGTGCCAGCCCGACAAGGAGAGAGTCGAGGAGGTTTGCGTGGCCGACGAACAGGCACAGGTCGTGATCAGGCCGGGAGGCGGCCGTAGAGAGCTTGTCCCGGGCGGTGTGGGCGAGGTAGTATTGCTGGGTGACGACCATTATCTTTCCCCCTAGTACAGACGGCTTACACTTGCAAGCCGTTCGGATATACAAAGGGTCATGTTTGGTGAGGTGGATGGCCCGAGGGACAAAAAGTCTCTCGAGGCTGTAGCGTCGCCGTGGTGATATTGTACCGCTGATGGCGGTTATCGTCAGAGTGAAAATATTTTCATTGAAGGTGTTTTAGAGCTGATGAGTGGTTGGGCTCAAGTTCAGAAGAATTAGGATTCTGGTTATCCCCAGTCGAGGGGCCAGGCAGCCTTTGTATGGACAGCTGCTCGCGTCATTACGGCACCGACAGGTCCCTAGATGCAGAGCTGACGTGGTTAGTAAGCCTATTATAGCACACGTTACTCAACAGGGGATAAGGAGGATTAGTCAATAGTGTGAATAACGAAACTCGTAAGGTTAATTTAACTTACCTGACAATGGCCTTAATTACTTAAGTCGGTAACTTACTTAAGTCGGTAATTCATGCCCCTTGCTCTCGGCTCTACTCCGTTCAAAGTTCTCCTGTTGCGACAGGTCCACGTGGGCTAAGGCTACCTATTCGCCACCGCCCTTCCCGCCCCCAGAGAGGGTGGGGGGGACAATAATTCAAAGTGCATGGCAATGGCACGAGCAACGTCACGATTTGTGAACTTCCAGAGAAGTCCTAGCCTTGCTATCGTCGACCCGGCAGGATAGTAAGCAACAAAGTTTGGGTGTGCATGGATTCTCCCACAGCCTTCTGCCACCCGATACACCTCTTTGGTCCGGTCCCTGAAGCCAAACTACTACCATCTCCCTCAGAGCTATAAAAGGGAGAATAATTTCAACTGCTAATGCCTTTGTAGGGAAAATATACAACAGCCGAAATACTCCAGCCCAAAGCATATCGGCATTCAGGGGGCCACTATTGGAGAAAATCTTGATTATCGGTCTCAGCATCTATCCAACATGATGGCAGGATACAACGGTGGGTCCGGTAATAGCCAGCTATATTTGAGTCCGACAAGTATCAGTGAGGGTGAGGATGATGGGATATCAAGCATATCTTCAGAAGGCTCGGTTCTGATTTCACACGTAAGATCCAACGAAGCTCTTGGAGTTGGCGCAGAGTTTTGTTAATACCTTCACTAGAATTATGAAAGTATATATGACGAGAGTGCAAATGGATATATACAGCATTCGTATCCCGTGCCAGACCCGGTATCAGCAGCAGCAATGGCATTAGTGCCGGTAGGATTGTTACCAGCTGAGTTGGATATTGAAGACCTTTATGGGTTGCAGGACTGTCAAAGGAAGTATAACATAAGCGACAAGGCCAATCCAGCTCACGTTAACTCGGTATGTAACAGATGTCACTACTACAGCAAAGATAGCTGACAGTTACCCCAGCGTCGACGGGCTCAGAATCGAGCGTCTCAGAAGGCGTTCCGCGACAGGAAAGAGAAACGTATGAAGGAGACAGAGGAGAAATTAATAGATCTTCAGGAGCGGCACAATGAACTGATGCAGTCCTATAAGAGGGTACAGCTCGAGTGTTTGGTGATGAAGCAGGAGATGGAGAAGCTCCGAGGCAAGTCTGAGGATATATATCCCGTCCCAATATATTTCGCAGAGATAGAGGGGTGGCCGCGACCAGACCATTCTGACCCGTTGCTATTTGATGTTTCTACATTTTGTTATGAGCCAGAAGAGGATATAGATAGAGTGAAGGGCTAACGGCTTATTACCAGTACGGGCAACGTATTTACCAGACCTGTCTTGAGGGTTATCTTAGGCCGGGTCAAGCTGCATGTTAGAATACTGAAGATTTATTTAATTGTCCTGATTTTTAGTATAACCTGCCTGGGGAAGACGTCACCTACCTGGGGAAGTATTGGCTGTAAGTTTGGACAGTGCCCCCACATCTGTCCCACCGTAGGGAATACAGTAAGCTTTCTAATCTAGATTCGGTTAATCCAGAAATCCCGGATTAAAAGAGGCCTTTCTTTTCCTTAGTTATGTCTTTTCCAGCTGTTCCAGTGGCTAAGCGGCCTCGAATTGGTATTGCAAACGCTTAAGAGATGGCTCTACCTGCCTGGTATTATACACCTAGCCAGAAGAAGACTTTTGCGGATGCATCTGCTTGGTGGTACTCTGAATACAGACATCCTTTAAGCTCTTAAACTGCATCAAAACACGGGATTTTTCCAGCATAACCTCAACTTCGAAAATAAATTATTAAATAACTACACATCCATTCATAATAATACTGGGCTTGCAGATACAGTTAATTAAGCTCTTGAAATCTTACAATTTAGACTTTCTATTTAAATCGTTGTAGCAATTAATTGTCCGACTTTTCGTTTTCGAGACTACCTCCAATGCGATAACCTCCTCAAGTGGCACCACCACCTACATCCCACTTCTGCCTTTGCAGGTGTCTTTGCTTTAATAGGTGGCTTCCACCGTTTTGATATGGTTGGTTTAGTTTTTTTCGCCTTAGCTAAAAGATGCCTTTAGTCATCCCAACGTGCCCTGCTGATTTATTCATCATTTGATCAAGCTCCCAAGAGTAATTGGTGGACAGTGGCTGGAAGAGTCTGACATCTAGTGGCTGTAATCAGTCAGTTGTGTGTGGGGTAAAATCAATAAGATTATGCCATGTTAATCAACCCAATTAACGAATGCCATATTTACATGATTTGAGTGCCTATCGACGATAAGAAACCGTTTTAAGTTATACGAGAAGGCTTAGTATACCGCTCAAAAGCCTGCTGAAGCCATGCAAGTCCAATCGTATTCTTTCAGCCCCCCCCTTTCTTTCCCAAAAAACCCCTCTCTTTATATTATTACATATAAAGAAGAGGCGGTCAATTCAATTTTGCCAATCAACTAGCTACTGTACTTGAATTTATTGATTACATAATGAAGAACTCAGTTGAATTGGTTGAATTGACTGATTGAATCTCAATTTTGTCAATCCGCCATCGAATTGAATTGCTTACCAGCCTGATAGCAATGGACGTTATTCTGCACATATATTATATTAAGGTACCTTGAATTTGTATTGAAAAGCAGGGCAATTGTAATTTCTGGAGCATACTAGAATAACCAGAATGCGGTTCTCGTAATTGAGTAATATGCAAGGTCTATTCTAGTACAATACCAATCATAATATCACTATCACTTATATAAAACTATCCTCATCAACGATCCGCAATCGCCTTCTCCACAAGCCTTGCAAACGACCCCGGCACAATTCACTATTCACAAAGAAGTCTAGCAGCAAATGGTTAATCCCTTTCCACTCATCCCACTTCAAAACCATCGAATTATTGACTACTCTCTCGATATCTGCTTTCAAACTTTCTGCCACTCCATCACCGGTCAGGAGTAATTCGGACAGGGAAGTGACAGCAGAACCCCAGGCGCCACAGGCCGGAGATTGGCTGAACAAAAGTGACTCAATATGAGAACAGAGCTCCTGGACTAAGCCAGAAGGGGGAAGAGAGATAAAATGGTCCAAGAAGGCAGAGTATAGTAGCAAAAGAATCTGGTATGACTGCACAATGTACCGTCTACGGCTACGGCTGCTTTCCTGCTCTGGCATAGCGATGGAACGATAGAGTTCTGAATCAACAATTGTTGTGATCTCTGCTATATCTGAAGGCGGTGCGGCTTGTGATTGAGAAAGAGCGGGGGTGGATGGATCGGTTCGTGGTAATCGAGTCAGGGCCTGGAGGTTATAGAAGGTAGAGCCAATAAATTGGCGTAAGTCGTAGCGGTTTGGAAGTGAGGAGAGAATCTTGGGAGGCACGCCGTGTTGATCGAGTGTAAGAACGTTGGAGGAAGATGCTAATGAGGGTGGTAGTTCTGGCAAAATTAAAGATGAAGAGGGTAGTAAGGAGGAGGTATTTGATACTGTAGAAGATGAAAGTGGCGGAGCTAGAGCTGACTGCGTGAATCGCCGCTTCGAAAGTAGGTTGCAAGCACCAGAGTAATCAAACCTGATTTCATGTAAACAGGAGATTTGCAACTTGCACCAGGATGGAAACTCACCACGAAATAAGGGAGTACAGTTCTGGCCTTGACTCTTGGAGCGACTCTAGACCTCCTCGCATTTCTAGCATTGTGGCTAGCCCATTCATGTGAGCATTAAACGTCTGGGGCTCGCCAAACATGATCTAATCCTTGCGCATCAGCAGTAAATCTCGATATCTCTAAGAGCTCCATCCTACCTCATTTCCAGCCAGAATAGTCACGGCAGTGATAATCTCATCCTTAATCTTGGTGTTTTTACTTTGTTTGATAAGCTTCCTCGCTCCACTCAACGCTATACCTCGATGTACGATCGCATCCCTGGAATCTTGCTTGCCATGGAGTGCAGCGATATCACTAGCGGCTGCAGAGAGGATTATATGGAGAGCTGGAGGTGATCTGACGGAGGCTTCAAAACTCAAGAGTGTAACATGACTGAAATTGGCCCGTGCATCTTGCTGAAAGCTAAGAGGCGCTACACCAGAGAGAACTACAGAAGATTGATTAGTATTGGAATGTGGGAAGAGAAAAGTTAGAGCCAAGAGTTTCTTGGGTATGCTGCAACTGTCCAAATGGTATTTGCAAGGAGGCTAAATAAAGTTGCAAGACCTCTTATGTAATCTTGCCTGTGATACGATGGGCAAATTCTTCCTCGAAATCGTCTCGAGAGATACCAAGAGCCCTTACCTAGAGATAAATCATACGTAAGATAAATCATACGTACAATGGTCTAACAATGCATGAGCTCTAGGAGCAGAACCAATGGGCAGACACGCAAATGGGTCTGTGCGGCCAGAACCCAGTGTTGGGTGAAGTGACAGTTCTCGATAAGAGCGGCCTGCAATCTCATAGGGCTGAATGCTTGAGATTTCCAAGATGGAGCTATCCAAGTCAGAATCTAGACCCTCGTTCGGTTTTATATCCTTTTTGCTGCTCTCGTGTCCTTTGCGATTCCCCTTCTCTTTCTCTGCAGCCTTCTGACCTTCGGCCACTATATGTCGTCTAACACCGCGCGTGACATGAGCTCGAGCTCGTCGACGAGCGCTGGCATCACCGTGCTGGATCCATTCGAATGTTTGAGGCGGTGGTGGAGAACCCTTTGCTTGGGAACTGCGGTCCGAATTATTGGCGATCTCAAGGTTGGCTGCTGGAACAGTGATTAGCCAGGCACCATTATACGAGCGCCAGGGAACGGGCACATCACTCATAAGACGAGAGGAAGCAATCAAACCTTTGTTAGCAATCATTATTGCCTCCATTTGGATATTGATGCTCGAGACTGGAAGGTTGAAGCACTCTTTTCCTGAATAGGTCAGTAAGGACTTTTGCTTTGATCAGTGCCTGACAAATATGTCAGCACTAACATCCCACTCATGTACCTGGCTTTGCGCGCGCTGTCAAATCGACTAACTGCGTTTGGGCGGTAAAGTCTTGGACTGGGAATGGTCACGTCGGCTACACGTACGGTCAGCAGGCCCATCCCCACCCCCATCCCCAGGCGGGATGGACGTTACACTTCGGCCGCTCCGTCGAGGTGGACTCGGCCTTATCGAGCTCATACGCCAGACTTATGATCTCTGGATATCAGCGAGGTATTTCGACTCTACAATGCCATGTGACACGTAGCAACCATCTAATCGAGGGCGGTCAGAGAGCTACATCCCATAGGCGATTGTCAAATAGTCGGAGAGCAATCTTGACGATGAGTGTACTACTTATATAGTTACCCTTTAGGTAGCATTTCTTCTCCTTCTTCGCAATCAAAGACGGTCGACCAAATCCCATCAGAAGCGCCTTTTCATCGAAGTTATATTTTCCGCTGTAATTCGGTATTTCACAATGACTGTAGCAAGCTATAGTGACCACATCTTATTAGCATTGTTTGTAATAAAACGACGCGAAATAACAGCAAAAAATCAACTAACGACTGCAAAGAAGAGTTGAAACATTGGGGCATACTCTGCTCCTACCCGCAAATTATCAGCTTTTTAGCCTAATCCCGTGTCTCTTGACAAATTGGCCTACCCAGTTCTTTCCAACCGGATCTTCCTTGATTTTCTCTGCAAGATTTCTCACAATATGACTTGTCGGTGGCATTAATCGGTCTGAAAGCTCATTGATTCGTGCAATTAGGACCTCTTCTTGCTCGATAGCAAGGCATTGGTGCCAAAAGGGGTTTGCTTCTCGTCTCGACTTCATCAGCCCGCGAATGCATATAGAAACACTAGGATGCGAGGCCCCTGTAACATCAGTTACAGCCTGATAATCACTGAACTCCCCTCTTCGAAATGCAGCAACAGCTGCATCAATACGAGCTGATTTGTCGATTTTATCGCGCATTTTGTTTTGATGACGGGGGGGAAATACGCGTGCATTTGGCTGGGAGTTTGGATAAATACGTCAAATAAAGTCGGATTGATGCAGCGGTTGCTGCGATTGAAAGAGGGGAGTTTCTTTGCGTGAGGAAGCCAGGTGGAAGTAGTGTGTTTAAGAGTTATTCTAGCCGACCTAGACAGTAAAAAGGCCTCGGTTAGGTGGGATTATCACTTTTCCGATGTGGCCGAAAGGGGAAAGTATTTTTCGGGTCAAACCTCGGGCCAAATTACAATATAGTAAAGAGAAAGAGAAGAAGATAAGATTGCAATAGTCCTATACTACTGCCAACATTATGAATATAGTATATCCTCCTCCTCTATAATAGATCTATCTTTTGTAGCATCAATTAGGGGAAGTTTTATAAATTCAGTATCCTTATCTAGTAGAGGGTTCTCTACTTCAACATCCTTATCTAAGGATATCAAACCTAAGACTAATATTAGGGATAACAGATTAGGTTTTAAAGTAATGAGGCAGGAATTAGTAAAGGAATCAGAAGGGGTATACCTTAATCTTCCTCTTCTTGCAGGTATTGCACCCAGTCTGACGACCTATATCCTGATATCAGTATAAAGAGGTAGCTAAGAAGGGTACCTATCTAGGGAATATACACTTATTGATTAGTCTTGATTCTGAAGACGAAGAGATGGAGTGAAACTCAGGACAGCTATCACACTTCACATTGCCAGTTCAGTTCCAGCTATTTGTCGGTGGCGGGGCGGTACGGCCTCCAGCTCGTCTCGGTGCCACAGAAAACTAGCAAGGTCCCAGTATCTCTCTTTAGGTATTCAATCGGCTAGGTGTGTCTTCTATAGGCATACGGAATGCGGTCGGATTGTCGGCCGGTAGTGTCGGCCGACCACCCGACACTGATATATATTTATGCAGTAGTGGGCATTAAGCAGGGATCTCTCAGAACCCTGCCGTGAAGATCCGAAGGTTCCCGTGTAATGCTTGTCTGCGTTTATAAAAAGGGCCAAGCTAAATCTTGGCCGCTAGCCTCTTATAGAATAATTATGGAGTTCACACTATATACTTGCGCTACAGTACAATCTCCTTAGTATCGCAAGTCACTGGTAAAGGCAGTGGCGGCGTCAGGGTAGATGGCTTCAAGTGGCACGGCGAGAGTATTAAATTCTACAGTCTATACGGTTACGGGTGCCCGTATTGTATCATACCGCATTACGGCCATAATACGGCCGTAGTATACAGTTGACAATTTTAAGAAAAGGGCTAAAACATTTCGTGGACTTATATCTATGGCGGTTCTATCTCATCCTCAACTACACTTCAAAAAACTTTTAGAAATGGCATTCCTAACTCCGTTGGATATTGTCTCGCACTTCCCTTGTTACTTTACTTGGCTTACTCTAACTACTACATTAAAGAGGAACTCCTCTATTCAGCCCTCCTCGACTCTTTCTTTATAACCTTTGACGATTTTGACCTAGATTACACCCTAGCACTAAGCCTTTCGGTATCAGAACGTACACCGATCCAGTACGACTTTCCACATTCGCAGTTGCCAAAATCCCTCGCATCATCCACCACATCTGGTTCGCCGGAATATCTCGAGATGACCCTACGCCGACAGAAATTCCGCCCATCTGGTCTAATCCGCAAGCAATGTGCAGAGAGAATAATCCTAATTACACCGTTCATACTTGGACTACAAAAAATGGCTATGACTTCATCTGGCAAAATTACCGTGGTTTATCCTGACATATAATGGATATGCGTTGAAATACTTCCTGCTTTGGCACTACGGAGGCATCTACATCGATCTTGACATCAGTTGTCGACGACCGCTCGATCCGTTGCTGGAGTTCTCCGCATGGTTCCCGCGAGCGTCGCCACTTGGTGTCAATAATGATCTGATGGCGAGTAGACCTGGCCACCCAGTCTTTGGTAAAATGATTCAGAGTCTCCGAGTCTACAACTATGACTATTATTTCACTTATCCGACAGTCTTCTGGAGCACGGGTCCGATGTTTGTCAATGCCGTGTTGAAGGATTATTGAAGTGTCTAGTGTATCCATAACCATGTTAGTGACCGCTGCGAAAAGTGTCGAGACACTGGTGCTAAGGTTTTTGAGTCTCTTTTGGTTGAGTATCATAATCTGTGCCTAACATCAGCGAAGCTTTATTATATATAAATTAATCCCAAATGGCCTTTACCTTAAAGAACTCCAAAAGATGAGAACAGGACACCTCATTCAGCATGTAAGACTCGGCAAAGCCCTATCAAGCTTATGAGAAAATGTATGTCTCTGCTCTCCTTACCAGTACTTGCTAAATCTGCCGGTAAAAGGATTCTCATCCAGAAGCTATCCTTATGAACCACTACAGTTGCCGATAGGCCGTTATCCAACGCCCCAAACACCTTTTCGTTGCCACCAGGGAGCACAATTGTTAAAGTGCCTTCTTAGTTTTGCTGAGGAATAAAAAGACGGATTGTCGAGCGATATTTAAGGTTGGTAAAAGCGATGATGTAGACAGGAGGGTTGATCGAAGTCTTTCACTGCTCTATCATAGCTATCGACTTGTTCTTGGAATTCGAGGCCGTGGTATAGAGCTCTTATCAAGTACAAATATAATTCCAAGTTTTGAAGACATAGAGCACAAAGAAACCTGCCTGCCGGAATTTATCTAGACGAAAGTGGGAAGTACACAAAATGCCAAGCATCTTAATAAGCGAGGAAAGATTTAAACTTAGTTAACTAACTTAAGTTACAGTAAAAGGCGAATTGAGTGTCGCTAAATTTTTAGTTAAGTATTTTTAGCGGGGTCCATTTCCGACATTTATGGCTGTGCACTGTCAAGTAGTTGTACCCCCAGGTACCCGTTCTCTTAGTCATCAGTCCATTTTCCTACCCAGCCAGAATCAACGGGCTCTCATCAAACACAATCAGGGCGGCCTGCAACTAGATGCTGCACAACATTCTTTGATCAAGACATTACTGTACCTTCCATATCGTCGCTTGCAAAACCGGTTTCACCTTTACTGCAGGCACAAAAGTTATACTGCGCCACACTTAGCAGGGATTTCCACACCCTTGTCCAACCATGTCAAGTTCAGTACGCAATGTGGCACGAGAGATTGCACCGACTATTCTGCTCTCAAAACCATATAAAACTCTACCGGAACTAATAAGCTGTGTCGAATCCAGCCTCCCCCGAGACCTTATCCTACTTATGCCATGCTTTTCTACACCTAGGAGGATGATAATGAGGAAGTCACCTTTCAAGACTTTATGCAGAGCGTTAGCAGGGGCAAGATTAGATATAGAAAGGTTTGATTTGACGGTCCTCTCTCTACTACGAGGGTTGTAACGATGACCCTATACTCCAATCCAAACAGGGCTGTTTCCATGACTCAATACATTCCTGCGGTATATTTCTTCCGAGAGGTAAACTAAACCGCAGCACTCGGGCTCATCCACATCAGATACTTCTCAAACAATAGTTAGGAGTTTTTCCTTCTCCTCAGAACCAGAACACAACCATGACAGACTAGAATCTCCATCACCTAGATCCAAATCCTTAAGAAAATCCTCAAAACGGCTGTCCTTTATTCGTGTCGAGAAATAATTTCTAGAAAGCTTAAACATCCCACCCCGACGATATTCCCCTCTTTTCAGCCCTGTTGGCACTATCAGTATTCCGAACAAGTCGTCGGTGAAATGCTTGGCAGTTCTTTCCGTATAGGACTGAATTGGTAAAAAATAATACGGAATAGGAAATTCTCCTCCGTCGTCGACATGCAGAGTCCCGCCAAAAAGCTCAGCCCCTATTCTCAGTACTATTGTTCGCTCCCAGCCGTTTTCATCATCCATTTCGCCCTTCACTATAATCCCTGCTAGCAACCCTCTGCATTGTAAAGTCAACTCTCCTCGCCTTACTGCGCCAAAGGGATCTGATGTTGCTAGAGTGATATTGGTTTTCACTACTGTAGTGACGTTGAACTTTGAGCATTGATATGCTCCGTCAAAGTCACCGCCAGAACCAACCGGGATACCATTAGCATCTGCTATGCTGGGGACATCGTACTTCGAGCGATAGAAATTACTGCTGTTCGGATACGTATCATTCCATGGAGAGCCAAACTTTACTTGGCCTTTTCCGCAAGCCCAAGACCATGAGGGAATATGTGCCTCGTTAGGTGGTAGAGACCTGGGAAAAAGTCCTCTTTCTATATACCAGCACAACTGGTCTTCAATCTTTCGTCCCCACATTCCCGCCAAGTATATATCGTCTAGAGTCTCTTGTTGCCGCCTAGCAAGTCCAGATAAGGCTACTAGCCTATCTTTTTCATAGGTAAGATCACATCTAGAATATTGCTCAACGATTTCCTGCCAGTCTTGTCCACGATGCGTCATAGGACCATCTGTGAGATACACAGATGGATTAGATTCGAGAGAAGCCCCTTTAGTGCATAGCCATGATATCTCTGTGTGATTAAAGAATATAACACGAGGAGACAATACTCTCTCTTGAAACGCCCAGGCCCGTTTTGTGAGGGGCAAGTCTTCAAACCGCTCTTCCATCTTACGATAATGGGCCCCTTCCCGTCCGTCATAGTAATTACAAGTAGTAGTTGAATTTCGATGAGTCAATAACCGGATTATTGCTGGACAGCTTAACTTTCGCGACGTAAAACATCCTTCACTGCCGTCCCTTGCATGGCTTGCAGCGATCGTAAGCTCCGAAAAGCCGTACACTGTGCTCATTAAAGCTGACTCCCTTTCCCAATCTTCAGCACTATCTTGAATGATGCAAAGGCTATCAATCCACAAGTATTCGAGACCGACACATCTCAAAATGAGTAATGCGTCTTGGAAAGTTCGAGACAGATGCTCGACTGGAATAGACAAGGAGAAGTCGTCTACATTTCCTTGCTCCAATTTCAAGATATTAGGATCGATTCCCCAGCAATGACTTAAAGTTGCATAGCGTGTGTCTAAAGCGATCTGAGAACCACTTCGAAGTTGAAGGATTTTCCCTGTCCAGTGCAAAAGTCGCGTTGGTACAATTCTCTGTTTTCTGGACTCGCAAGCCACATGCTTTTCCTTACACGTGTCAAACCACATCTTGAGCTTTTCTAGACAGGCCTTATCCCTAGTAGAACTTCCTCGAAGTGAAAACTTCGGCGGCCTAATTCCTACCAAATGTTAGTTTTGACCATCCATATGATACACGAGGACCCCGGGACTAAACACATACCGGAGAAGGCAGAATTCCATTGCCAAAACGTAAAGTGCTGTTGTATACAATCGAGGCTATTTTTCCCCGGCGACGAAACGTAGACATCCACACACTTGTCCCTTTGGAGCTGGACCGTTTCCTCGATCGACATTGTTGTAAAAGGGATCTCGGTATCTTCTCTCATATTTCCCAACTTAAGCGGGGGGTTATACCGAATGTGCTTATCATAAATCAGAAGACAGAAGGGACACCTAGACAGGATAGCATTCAAAAAACTCTTCTTGCTTAAATGATGAGCAGCTCCCTTTAAGTATCTGTAATTTTCGCGTTCATCCATTGCTGCCAGTATGTCTTCCCATCCGGCGAACCATTCTCGGCATTGTTCACAGAATTGGTCGTGGGTGCTTTCATTATAGGTCTGCCAGTCCCAGGCAATGGCAGCCGATAGCTTTGTCGTTGCAACATCTGATTCAGTGTCCAGCGAACCTGTGGCGATCTGGTCTGTATTCTCAGATGTGTCAAGCTTCCTCCTTTTTCTCCGGTTACTTGGACTGCAGCTGGCCTCATTCATCATGAGGTACAAGTAACGTAAGAGAGAATGCGAAAAGTCTATTGGCTGAAGGAGGATTTTTCCATTACGACGCTATGGAGGTTCAGATGTGAAGTAATCTAGATTTTCTCCGATAGTTGTAGACAATGGATTCCGAGGATTAATTAGGTTGCGAGCCTCCTCTGCAAGCCTCGTCTGAAGATTTTAGGGGTTCTAATTTTGGGCAAGAGGACAATATTAACCGGATGTTAAGTTGTTGTTAATGAAGGTCATCGTGTTGGAACTTGTCACATTGATCACAGAGGGTTCGATTGAAGAGTAACTTGAAATCGAGGTGCCTCCTACAGAGATTCTTGGGGCTGTGTTGTGGCTGTGCAGGAACCGCATGAATCATCAATGCGCTTCGTAACAGAGTTTCAAGCTTATTTCTTCGCTATCAAAACACTTGACTATGCAATATCGAACCTAAATTACTCACTACCCGGGGTATTCCTTCTTGCTTCATAGCTGCAGTTATTTTCTAAGATAGAACACTCAGAGGCTACGGTATTGGCCCAGGAAGCACAATTTCGTGGAGTTTTGTCTTTCGGGGTGGGGGAGACAACGGTTGGCAAAAAGGAGGCCCAAGAGAGAGGATGAGCGTAGGCGTCGGCGGCAAGATCAAGCAATCAATCATCCAAGACGAAAATCCTGCAGACTACTGGTGTGACTCGAGAGCGGCGCTCCTAAATGTTACCTTTCTCTCGCCTCCCTTGTTCGAAAAAGTTACTGGGATGGCATGCCCGCCCTCCCCAATCACGATGGAAACTTATCAAGAAATCGGCTACCCCATGTTTTCAATTACCGATGAAGTACCATCGAATATATTCGGCGATTTCGAGAAGGTAAAGCCACTCTCAAAATTTAACGATCTTCCTGGAGCTCCAGCAAAAGATGAAAGCAATATCGAAGACACCGGCATTGGTCCGAAATGCCAGCTCTGCAAGACTAGAGAACAGAGGTGCATGTAGGTCTTCAGATTAATGGTAATGAACCCGATGTAGAAAATTACTGAATGTAAGCAGACTACGTCCTTGCGACCACAGCCTTTGCATGACTTGCGAATTCGCAATGCAGGATTCAAGTCAGCCGTCCTCGGAACGGAGTCTTAACTGTCCCGTTTGTTCGAACTCAGTTGATCTGGTTGTCGGAAAAAATGTCCCCATGAAAAGACTCCGAAAGGGAAAAGAGCGAGTTCCATTGCCCCACATAAACTTCACTACCTACCCTGTTGATGACGGCCGTGAACCCTTCCGCAATATCAATTTTGGAAATGACAGAAGTTCGATTAAAGTCAGTATCGGTATTAAGCTGTACGAGATTGCTTACTGTTGGTTTTTCGCGGCGACGTGGCAGCGAGGTGGTAGCTCGCGATGCATTTACTTTATGACTGCATGATTTCTGTTATCTTAGTGTTTTAGAACACTTAATTCATCTTAGTCTAATAAACCAGATTTCTTCAATTCCTGAATGCTAGACTCGCAAGAGGGAGCATAGATGTGGTTCATTACAAAGCCCGCTTAGTATGAAGAGAGGCTGTCACGAGGTCGCACATGTTTACTCAACAAATCACTGAATGGCAGGGCGTTACGGAAGCTACAATCCTTGTGTCAATTGGGTAGATAGGTAGTCAATTGACTAATACTTGCTCCTTATTAACTAAACTAATTGATACCTCTCTAAAAGCATGCCTTCGGGCTTCATTTTATACCCGTTTCCTAGCGCTTAGGCCGCGCATATAACCCGCCTAGGAGCCGCACCTAGTAGTCCGCGTGACTGGATTACGGTCCGTTATATTGCATTTTCTTATTACTGGGACTTAAAATCATGCTTTTTGTCCTTCTAGGTCGGCTCCCAAACTGGTAACTTAACCAAAGAACCGTGATCGGAACAACGTTTCATTATTCTTGCCGTTTCGTTATTCTTGCCGTTTCGTTATTCTTGCCGTTTCGTTATTCTTGCCGTTTTGTTATTCCTTTTTTAATAGACAGTAAGCTATCACTCCAATAATGCCACGTACGGCCAAAATAATGTTGGTCGTGGTAGTGATATTTTCCGCAATTCTTCTTCCACCATTTCTTTCTCCACCGTGCTCCCCCTTAATCCCCTTAGACCCCTCTGCCCCTCCTCCCCCTGAGACTGAGAGAAAAATAGAATTTGAATTTTCTACTCATATACATACATAAGCGTTCTTTCCTTCCCATTAGAGGCAGGCACGTTGATGTAGAGGTAGGCATATTGACGTGCTCGTTAGTCTGTCTGCTCCTACTAATTTTGGAGATATATATATATTTTAGCGAACAAACTAGTGTAACAGCAGGATGAGATAGAATCTCCCTTTTTGTGCTTTAAGTTTTAAATAACTATTTATTGTTTCTTGGTACATGAGTACTGATCTGGCTGCCCACGATGACTATGGTAGACGCAGCAATCTTGGTTCCAAGGTGCCTTTATTATCCTTCCTCTTTCATATTCAACTATAACGTGTACAGATACCTGGTGATAAAACTCTTTAGGTATATCGTCGCGCATCGTATTCTTTTTACCAAGGTGAGTAGCCCAGTAGTCATAAAGCATTCGGCGCAGTAGAGAGTCGGGTTGAGTATTAGATATAACATAACTAATACTTATAGGATCTATACCAGCACACCGCCCATGGGATTTAGCATATAGATAGCATCTAGTGACCAAAAGATTCATTACTGAATTTTGGAATTCCTCTGCTAGTAGAAAATCGCCAAGAATATAACTCCTAAGAAGGTGGAGGATATAACCTGCATCGGAAAGAGGTTTATCAGCATTTAGAGCAGGAAGATCCGTAATGGGTGGTGCGCATTCTATATCCCCTAATTCTAACCAAGCCAAGAAGATTTTAAAGATATCAGGGTGGAACTCTTTTAGTGTAACCGTGTTCGTTCTGCCGCTTTCCCAGAGTTTATTGCAGGCTCCTTTAAAAAAACCAGATGATCTACAGATCATCCCTCTACAGACAAATAGTAGTTAGTAATTGTAAAATATAAGTAAAAAACTCAAATATAATATAATACTGTCTTGTAGCCCCTGAAAGAAACACTAAAACTATTCTGAATAAAAATTTATAGTCCACTAAGACTGAGTCAAGTTGTCAGGTTATCAGGTTGTCAGATGTCTCTCGTGCAGGGTGAAAGGGTAGGCCAGGCAATGGGCATTCAACTCTGCAATTAAGCAGTAGCTGCGACCTCACCGGAGGTTCACTAGCAAAACGTAGGGACAGAGTTATATTCGTGAACAGCGGACTGATCGCGGACTCGTACTGTGTAAGGGCGCCGCTCGCCATATATCATATATTGAGTGCAACCCTGCTTGACCCTAGCTTGTGCCAGGTAGCGCGGGGTGGCCTCCCTGCGATTCTCTAGATATGTACCTAATGCTTGGTATTCAACTATATCTGTACCGTTCACTTACTTGGGGACATAGAACGCTTCTCTTTGTGTACCAACAAGGATTTCCACGGGAGAAAAGACATCTCTATTTATTATTATTAGTATAGAGTGATTGAGGGAAAGTGAGGACTTACTTGGGCAAATCTGCTGCAGAAGAAGAAACTGATAGCGCCATTGTAAGAGAGCAGGTGCACTCTACATAGAAATTTTGTGGCTATAGAGAGAATATGTGCTGAATACCGTATAATTAAAGCTTTTATAGTTGAGAAGAAAAAGCTATGTAATGCAAACAGGATAGGTTCTAAATATTTAACGACATATAATACAATCCAGATATCCTATTTGGGCTGCGAAGGCCCTAGTCTCCCTAGCGTTATATAACTGACGTCAAGTATAGTTTGGTGATATTTACAAAGTTGCCATGCTGAGACACGTTCTCACGATAATAAGACTAGTCCAACGAATAACACATTACTATAGGCTAGAATTATCTAGCCTCACTTTTATTGAATCATCTAGATAGATACACTTTATGCTATTGTCAAAACGTGTAAGAGGGCTGGTAATCCCTAAACTGTTGCTGAAGTTCATACCTACAAACCAGGACCATAAATAATTAATAATTCAATAACTATACAAAATAAGAGCATATTGACCCTCTTTAATTCTTTTCTTATTAGTAAGAACTATTTTGCCCTTATATTGTAGGGTAATAGAGTTAGGGATATAGTCGTTATCTGAATAATAGTAACGTCATCTAAATTATAGCAACGTCATCTGAATATAGTATGCAGCAAAAAATGTAATACATTCTATTATTCTAACTAGAGCAAGCCATGTTAACAAATATGAAGCCGCCGCCCTGACTACTCCGAATGTGTTTATTAGGTTACATAATATAATATTGTGCATAGAGATTAATACGAATCTGATAAAATGTCTCCAAGAGCCGGCCGTTGGAGTGGAATATGGTGATGATAATTTAAACGAACATTATCTACTTCATTCTCGGCCCCTTCAAGCCAACAAGAACCTAGTAAAAATTCCACTCCCTGGTGGTGGTTTGAAGCCGTAGCTGTCACCTGAAAATTGTAGTCAACAGACAAATAAATACGTGATTAGCCAAGGAGACCTGTGACCCGATACTCATCAAAGTGCTTGTCTATAAAAGTGTCCATCAAAGTACTTGCTGTTCGTCAAAGTGCCGTCCATCAAAGTGCCCGTATCCAAAACCTGCTATGGGTTTTGGATGGGTTGTTATTTCTCAGCGACTTTACGCTCTAATGGCCGATGCTTCCTCGACCTCGAGTAGTCACTGCTTAACTTCATGAGTAGGAAACCTAGATCGCCTTTAGGGTGTAGAGTAGCGCTATATTCGCTGACACGAAATCGCTGACTCTGGCAGGATTGGAGAAAGAGGAAGGGAGGAAGGGGGGAGCTAGAGGGGGGCAGGATGGTGGGTAAAAGGATCATAACCATCCCTAATTCTGGCTCCTCGACTCCCTCTGCGACGGTTAGCAGCGGTACTTTTAAGTATCACTTGGCAGGGGTGCATAGCCACGAGTGTTTGGAAATGGACCCCCTCCTAAAATAATTAACTTCAAAATTAGCGACACTTAATTTGCCTTCTACTGTACTGTATCGGATCAAGTTGGTCTGAATAGCTCGTCGATAAGGTGGATAACTAAGCGAGCTGAACCTCCCAGATTTGCCTCGAAAATTTCAACTTGTCACGTGTGCAACTAGGAAAAAGGTATTCATTTGCAAAACTAGAGTACGGATGGGACCTATAATCGTTTTTTTTTGTTTTTTTCTTTTTGATTTTTTTCTTTTTGATTTTTTTCTTTTGAAACTCTTCCCAGCTGATCGTACCTGCTCGGTCCTCTGTTCGATGATCTGTTTCGGCGTTATCCCAATCGATCCAAAAGCCCCCACCACATCCGCATCGCTGTGCTTTTGCCCCGCATCACACATCCCAGCCCCCTTAATTAGGAGATAAGGCTGCAGAGCACAAAGCATCCTAGATACCTCCCGCTTAACATTCAGGGTGTAGGACTCGAATAAATGTCAGGACTCTATCAGCGTTTACATTCCGAGCGCCTTCAGCTGCGGTGCCTCACTCTAGCTGCGGGCGATTTGGCCGATCCTATATGCGGCTCTCTCGAGACCGTATCCTTGAGCGAACACCCCAAATATGAGGCCCTATCTTACGTCTGGGGTAAGGATATGGCGCCCACACCTATGGTTCTTGGCGGTACAGACATTCCCATTACCCAAAACTTGGATGCTGCGCTTCGGCACTTACGGCATCGTCAATTGAGCCGGTCGCTCTGGGTTGATGCGGTATGCATTGACCAGAGTAATGCTGTCGAACGGGCGGAGCAAGTAAAGCTCATGGATCGCATCTATCGTTCCGCCTCAACCGTTTTGGTGTGGCTTGGACCCGCTGCAGACGACAGTGACATAGTCATGCGAAGTATTCAAAAGTTCGACAAGCAATATTGGCAAACCTACGATTTTCAAGTTGGATTCATGGAAATCCTGCATCGTCCCTGGTTTACTCGGATTTGGGTCCTTCAGGAATTTGTCCTGGGCAAGAATCCACGCATTGGTTGCGGGGCTATTTGGATTCCTTGGGTCTCCTTCTTTTTCGCATGGGATGACATCGGTGGACTGGATGTTGGTGGCGCTATTGATAGAGAATACGAAGAGCAATTTCGCGAAGCTATCATTAAAACCTTCCAACCACTTTGGCTTCAACATATCGTGAACCAGACGACGGAATCCGAGCTTGCCTCTAGTCATGTTATTCTCCCAGAACTACAATATGGATTCGGCGAAAATTTCCCGCAACTCATGGGATTTCATAGCGAACCCGATCTGTTGCGTGATATTGAGGAGAATCCCAGCCTTTGGAGTGCGAGATATGCCGAGATGAGATATCACCTACATAAATCTCCCACCGCAAAAGCATACTGGAAGAAGTCGGAACTGAGAAATATTATTCCAATACAGTACCATAACTTCTTATGGCATTCCCGGGCCACGTTGCTAAACCGCAAAAGTCTCTCTTTTGTAACAATCCTGAAGGGGACTATGAATCTACGCTCAACAGACCCAAGGGATAAGATTTATGGGATTCTAGGTCTTGTTAGCGAAGAAGCACGAGAAAACATTCCTGTTGACTATGAAAAGATAGCCGAGTGGACGTTCGTACCCACTATGGAATACATTATAAAGCATGAGTCTGATGGGCTTGTCCTCCTTGGTCTCCTTTGGTGCACTCGGCCCTTTAAGAGCTCGTTTCCATCATGGGTTGTGGATTTTACAATATCCGCCAATTCCACAGACTGTGATTCGCCTATTTTGCTTCGCGGAAGCTGCTTGGATGCCTCTTGGAAGTGGACTCAGGATGCAGAAATCTCGAATGATCACACAACACTCTCCACCTCAGGGCTCTCCTTTGGAAAAGTCAAGGCAGTAGTCCATTTTACGGAGGGCGATGTCCAAGCGTACGTGAAGCAGTTTCAAAATATCGAATCTCTCATTGCTAGAGAATGTCCCTTAAATGAGCCACTATGGCGTACACTTATCGGCATCCATAATACTGGGAAGGACGCATTAGATACAGACATGCCCCTTCACCAACGCTTCAAAGTATTAATGGGGATCTCAGACAGTCAGACGGAGCCTAGAGCTTCAGTTGCACTTGCCCATAGAATGTTTCAAGATAATATTTTGCCGATTGTGCGTGGAAGGGCGTTCTTTGTCACTGATATGGGATTTGCGGGAATCTCAACACCTGGAATTCGAATTGGTGACACAATTGGACTTATTTTCGGGATGGTGCGACCTTCAGTGCTACGACCTGTGGAACCTAATGATTTAGGGGTGGAAACAATGTTAGCTAATAAGGGCATTCGATTCCATAGGATCACGGCGTTTGCTTATGTGGGTTGTCATGATCGCGACGAATTTATCCAGCTAGAAAAGGATGGTCTTCCAGATTGGACGGAGCATTGCTGTTTTAAGAATAAGGATATCTTAAAGTTTTATATAATCTAGACTTCACTCTTTCTATTGTAGAATGGTGTGAGAATAATGTCCGGTCAGAAAAAGTGTGTCAATCAAATTTACGTGTATTGCACTCGGGCAGCTAGACTTTGTCCATTCGCTATTTTCCTAGTCGGTCATGGTACTATTTACATTTCCCCCGGTACTTAGGCCTTCGATAGAAGGGCCATTACAAGATTCATCAGATCTTAGCAAGAGAAGGCGCCAGGTGATGCGATTACATATCTCATGGTCAGGCCCAAATAGAGCTTGAAACCCGTCGAGGGCTCTTGAGAACGCTTCCTCAGCTTGATCTAGTTTTCCTTGACGTTTATACAGCTCGCCTAAATTCTGGAGGGTATTTAAGGCTGGCCTGTAAGTTGCGGCTTGTTCCACACCGAGTGTGTTTTCGAATCCTTGCAATGCGTATTGATACATCTCCTCTGCTTCTTCCAACTTATTCTGATCGAAATACAGAATTCCCAGGTTGTTGACGGCACCTAGAGTAGATGAATGGTTTGGACCTAATAAACGCTTATATCCATCGACTGCACGCCGGCACATCACCTCCGCCTCAGCAAGCCTGCTCTGTTTATGATAAAGGCCGCTCAAGTTGTTGACCGTAGATAGCGTGGACATATTTTCTTCACCAAGTGTCCTTTCCTTCTCTTTAAGTGCGCGTAGATACATCTCCTCGGCCTCTTCCAGCTTGTCCTGCTCCACAAAGATAAGTGCCAAGTTATTAACTGTACTTAAAGTCAAGGTATGCGTTGGACCGAGCACCTTTTCGTATCCTTGTAAGACACGCTGGCACATTTGCTCTGCATCAGCTAGTCTGCGCTTAGTAAGGTAGAGGCCGCACAAGCTCTGGGCAGTTTTCAAAGTTGATGTATGCTCCAGACCAAGTACCTTTTCTTGTCCATGTAAGGCACGCAGGTATAACTCTTCTGCCTCATCAAGCTTTCCTTGATCATTGTAGATATTGGCCAAACTGTGAACTGTAGAGAGTGTTGACTTGTCCTCTGGACCGAAAGCTTTTTCCTTTCCCTGTAGTCCGCGCTTGCACATGTCCTCTGCTTCAACTAGTCTGTCTTGAGCCATGTAGAGAATGCCGAGGTTCGCGACAATATCTAGAGTTGATATATGTTCTGGACCAAGTATCCTTTCCTTTCCCTGTAATGCTCGTCGATACATTTTCTCCGCCATTTCGAACTTTTTCAGGTCCATATAGACAATACCCAAGCAATTAACCGTATCTAGAGTAGATTGATGCTCCGGGCCAAGTGCCTTCTCGTATCCCTGCAGTGCGCGCAGGTATGTCCCGCCTGCCTTGGCTAGGTTGCCCAATTTTACATAGAGATTGCCCAAGTTGTGTACAGTGTCCAAAGTCTCTACATTATTTTTTCCAAGTGTCTTTTCCTTTCCTTGTAGTGCACGCTGGAATAACTTCTCTGCTTCAGATAACTTATCCTGATTCATGCACAAAACACCCAAACTATTAACCGTTGTTAGAGTTGACAAATGTTCAAGACCGAGTGTCTTCTCATATCCTTTCAGCGCGTACTGATACATCTTCTCTGCTCCATTGGGCTTGCCCTGCTCTGCATAGAGACGGCCCAAGTTGTGAGCTGCACCTAGAGTTATTACATGCTCTGGGCCCAGTGATTTTTGGTTGTCCTGCAGCGTCTTTTCTGCTTCAGCCAACTTGCTCTCATTCGAGGGGGCAGGTTGGTGAGAATCCATTGACCCCAATGTCCGTTCGCTGCCATCGTCGGCAGACATATTGTTGATCCAAAGGTACCAGTGTCAGTCGCAAGGCTGAACAAGTCAATATGTAGTAGAGTCGGGCGCTGGCGAAAATACGTTCAGAGGAGTAAATGATGGCGATGTACGATAAAGGTACAAATATTAGCTTCTGAGAACATTCGCCCAGGTAACGCCGGCACCGGATCATATGAAGGCGGTGAGGCTGGGCGCAATCAATCACGGCTGCGCCGCGAAGAGGTACTCGCTATTATCGTTAGTGATCGGGGCTGAGCAAGGGATGTGGAGGGCGCAGTCACATGGAGGCGCGAGATATTGTTCAGCTCCAAAACGCGACACAAGGCCATATATAAAATCAGTCATAGCGCGGGGAGAATAATGCCCACTGTGTCACCTACCTTGGAGATTGATAGCATGCGTGGTGTTGGTGTGAAGGTCGCGATATGGTGCTACAGCATATTGAGCGACCGTGAGTTGAGACTCGCTGCTCGCCTGATCAAGTGTGGTTATCACGCCTTGTTTGGTCGCGTTGTTTACATACAGCTCTGAATAAAACTATTGACAATATATGTTCCACTAGGCAAGAAAGTGCCGCGCCAAAAAGCGCGAAGATTCATGCCGGGACTTGTACTCGCTGGAATCTAGCTCCTTGATGCTAGCTCTAACGCAGGCTCTATGACAGGCAACTCTGGTGTCTGGTTTGAAGGTCGTTCACCATCCAACTCATGTCGCACAAGGCTATCGGAATGTAGTTGCGGCTTATCTTTAAAAATATCGTCCATTTTCTTCGTGTCATCTCCTTCAACTATAACACTGCGGTTTCTCTTCCCCCGTCTACGCATAAAGAGTGCAATAGCTCCAATTACAATGACCAACGCGATGGGTCCTATTACTGCGCCTGCAATCCATGCATGGCTAGTAGACGTGGGAGCTGGGGTAGAAGGTTGAATGGTAGAGGATGAACTTGTAGTGGACGGTGTCGTAGCGGATGGACTTGCAGCTAGTAGTATTTAGCATATTACTCTCCGACGTACATTCAAATTTTTACTTGGAGTAGTTTGGCCTGGTGCCTTTGTCTGGTTCTCCAATGAATTAAGCTCGGATAGGAGACTTGTAAGTTGCGATTGTTGCGCCAGGTACGAGGACAATAATGTATCATTGGTAGAGGGGTTCGTCGCACAGTAACTAATGTATTGTTCGAACGGAGCCAAGTCCTGGAATTTATCGGATGCGGTGCTGTTGCTGTTGGTAGCAATACAATCCTCACATCCTTGGTAGTTGGTTAAAAAGCTACCTGAGGGAGAGCAGAGAGCTGGAGTCAGGCCTTCCGACATGGCGGCATTCGACGCACTAGCTGGAACGATGGTGAGTAAATATAGGGTAAGAAATCGAGGTAGAAGAACCCACTGCATATGTTGAAGCAGACAGCAGGATATACTGGGTCCTGCCTAACTCCCAATACACGAGCCATGAGCTGTCGGAAAATCATGTTTGGACTAGTAAGAGAGAACACGCTATTTTGAAGTGCGAAGGAGGGGGGAGATATGAGAGCAGGGCCAGAATCCGTGCTGGAACTTAAATTGCCGCCGCAGGGAATGAACTAAAGGTGAAGGGGGACTGTGGCGCTCTGCAATTGGACTATACTGGAGGAGGCCACAGATCGAGGCAATTTGAAGATGATCACCAACAAGACTTCTCGGGTCTATAGAAGTATAACCTTTGATTGGATGCTAGTGCGACTGAGAGAGCGGGGAAAGGCTGAAGGAGCCCGATGTTTGCAGTACACCCATTTGAGCTAATAAATAATAACTCTAGACTCCAACCTGCTCAGTTGCTTCAGCCTATTATATTGCAAGTAATTCTTCGCTATCCACTGTTCGGGTACGGTGCAGTTGAAGGCGAATTAACCTTTTTAGTAGGAGTCCATTTCCAGCCGCTTTGTGGCTGTGCACCCGTACCTAGTTGTACTCGGAAGGTACCGCTGCTTATCGGTGGCCGTCGTAATGTCTCGTAACGCTTTATCGCCACGTGACCACTTATTTCTGCGAAATATCCCGCGTCACGGGGCCTAGAAATCGCATGCAGCTAGCTAAATAAGTGCCTCGGATAAGCTTAACTTATTTTCATGTCGGCTGCTTACTCAGCGAAAGAAGTCCCCACCGCCCTTTTTTATCCTGGAGGATTAGGGATTGCATCGCCTTCCCTTCCTCCAGCTAATTACTTTACAATCTTTATTTTTTGTCATTGCCTAGAGAGCCAGGGATAATCCCTCTCTAAAGTTAGAAGCTTTGGGGGATAAGAACGCCTCCTTTTTGATTCCCTTATGCATGCACCCGGTATCCCCTCCTCCGTCGCAAAAAACCACAACGAGCAGGGATTCTCTGAATACGCTCCTCTAATTTGCTCAGGAGGAAAATTGTATAATATTATACTTTACTGTCCCCTATTTCAGTCATTTCATAATATTTTCAACCGTTAAACGAGATGTATTATTGGACCGATTAACCCTGCTAGTTGTGGTTTTTCGCGACGGAGGAGGGGATAAGTTATGACTCTATGAATTAGTCAACATCCCACGTTAAGCATAGTACTGATATTTGTTCTTTACCTGCTTACCAGGTTTCCCTGCAAATCCTAGTTGGAAGGAGAAGCTTACGAAGCATCTACTTCACCCCATCATTTAACCGTATATTGGCCGCGGTGCCGAGTCTCAGAGATTGTCAGCTTAGCCAAAATCCTACAGAGCTACACGAGGCTGAGTTGAGGCTCCATAAATCCCCAACAAGTTTGAACCCACTACACCTCAGCAAAGGGCAAATAATGTACTACTTCCATCTCATCCTTTCTTCCCTCAAAATTTACCATCCTACATTCCAATCTCTCCAAGCCTCTGTAGCTTCCTGACCTTATCATCTTTAACACTCAAATGAAATACTAAAGCATATAAGAAGCTGTTATGACTGCTCTGTGATTTAAACATGCACAGCCACCTATCTCATCTTAACACCCTTTTCAGTTATACAGGCATCTTCATCTCTCCAAGCCTCTTTAAAGGTCGTTCAAAATAAACACGCCCAAAAGCCTTTTCTCTTTTATCCTTTCAAACTTCCTTATCTCTCTTCTCAACTCTTCAACCTTTATAACCAAGAAAGCAACTCAGCTCAAAATGTTTGGCCGCTCTCGTTTCACCCAATTCGCTACCTTTCTGGCACTACTCGGCCCTGCTCTAGCTGCATCTCTCTATCGCTATGATACTCGCGCGCCTGAGGAGGTCCGCGCTCTTGGAGGCATAATGAGCCGGAACCCTGACGGGGCCGGCACCGTCCTCCAACATGTCACAGCCGTGCATGATGACGATCCATGGGTGTCGACCACCAGTAGCAAAGCCCTCGCTAAATGCGGTGCCAAATGCCCTGGCACCGTCTACATTTATAAAATCGATCCTACGGGCCTCAACTATGTGAACACCGTTAAAACCTTGGGGGATGACCACCCTCATCCTGGAGAGAAAGAATTTTCGATAAATGGTATGGTGCCGTGGAATAACATAATCCAAGTCGACACATATCAGAATGGGAAAAAGATCAAGACTACAACCAGGGAGGAATTTGACACGCCCCCATCGTCGCCAAAGAGTGCTCCAAAGTCGCCTGGGCACAAGGTTCGTTCGATCCGCGGCCGTCCATTCACTGCTTAAACCAAACTGTCCTGTCCTGTTGTTCCTGTCTTATTGTTCCTGTTCTGTTGTAGCGCTGTATTGTTGTTTTCCCTAGATATAGAGCGCCTTAGCTCTGACCGTCGTGTATAACATAGAAACACTCGATATCCAATGAAAAGTTATTCATTTCTCATATCTTCTTCGCTTCAATTCCCATTTTCGCTTGCCGGCGACATTATAATCTAAAAGTTTTTGAATTTACACCTTGCTCATATTTGCGAGTCGCGCGACTTTGGATAAGGAAGAAAATATAGGGAGGCGATATTTGTGAAGATGGCCGGAAGACTTCTGGTGACCGTAAATGGCCGGCAACAGAACCTGGTCTGTCCAAGTCCGAAAATCCGTGTCAAGGAGACGCCTACTTTGCTACTCTTCTCGAAAAGGCGAGAAAACAGAAGATACAATGACACGTCTTCGAAACCAATCAATCGACCTAGTGTGTAATGCGGGATCTGATGAACTGGCTTGTCTACTTGATGGAAATGACCGTGGCGTTTTCAGACTTGCCAATGTTCTCCGTATATTTCGAAAAACAAAGGTGGTCAAGAGAAAGTTTCATATGGTCTTCAGGCAAAACGGGTGAGCGAATAGGTATATCAGAGAAAAAGAGTATAGCAAAAGCCAAGGGTACGGTATTGCAAGAGATGAGCTTAATATAATTCTTTATCTGCGTCGTTCCGCTTGGTTGGCGCCAGCTTCGAAGATAGTGTAGGCGATACCAGGCAGCTCGGGCTAGATACGATACGCTGTATTAATGCTAGGTATATCAGCGCCGACGATAACAATGTCGTACATATCCCTATCAACTGCTGTCGCGCTGCTCTGAGTAAGATATGACTTGTCAGAGATAATTTTAAGGTGGGCATTTAACAGATTCTCAATGTATGAGAGGACTTCAGGTGTTCAAAGCTGCTTTGTTTTTGATGCTACCGAAATATTTACAGAGAACTCGACAGCACAGCAGTTGGGCGGGGAGGATCCGCTGCTTATCCGATCTGGCCCCGACTCGGATCGGGGATCCTCGGACTTATACTGGTAGGAATATGTCAAAGTAGACTTGGGGGTATATCAGGGTGGATGTTGTTAATCATTTCCCTTTTAGGGACACTCCCACACCCGGAAGTATGAGCAAGGTCGCCTGCAGTTTAGCAAATGGGTGCGGCTCCACAGTGTACATTAATCCGCGGGGGATATATCGGTCCGAACAAGAGGCAGAATGGTGGCCATTCCTATAACTTTTAGTATTTACAAGAGCAGGGCTTGATTCTAGATCTAAACATCAAAAATTGCCAATAGCCTGCTGTGACCTCAGTCTTGCAAATGAGCGCAGTGCACCATATGGATAAGCTATATCCGCAGACTAGAACGGAGGTCACAGCAAAATAGCTATTGCACGCCAGGATTTGTCCTAGCTTCGCTTGGTTGCCACCAAACAACCAGCTTTCAGTGTAAGATAAGTGGTTACAAGCTTATGTCCCCTAATATTACAGCGTGCACAGCCTGCGGCGATCAATGAAGGAGTATGGGTGTTCGCCGTCGCAGCTGCCACGTTAGAACCTCGTTTTCTTTGCCGTGACCTCGTACAGCAATTTTAACTCGATCCGGGTTGTCCCCGTCGACTGGAGCTCACAGGCCCTCCCCTACCCTTCCCCGGTCGGGTATTAGCGGGAAGATGATTCTTAGCAGAGTACGAGCTATATTTTCAGTATCGTCTATCTTCGACTTGGGTCCCTTTCAGCTGCAGCAGATTGATGAAACTCGGTTCTCCTGGCTTGAGATACTTGGAAACCTTCCAAATATTGCTTGGCTCATTTAAACGGTGGACGGGAGTTGCCTCATCTAGTCTCGGATTGCATTGTAGAAACCGCGTCCGACCGATGTGGCCAGAGCCTCCAGATGAGTCTGGTAGCAGTTGTTCCTATTACAGTTGTTGGCATCGGTTACGAGTTGCTGTGCACTCGCATTCTAGCATTGACAGTTCATCATCCCACTAACACTTCACGGACGGCAGTGACGAGGTCTCTGATGAGGTAATTCTAATATGCTCGGATTTCATACGTTGGTCGACGAAAATTAGAGGTCTGCGTCTGGTGGCTACGTTGGTGCCCAGTTGGGTAGCATTAATGTCTATAATGCTAGGTTCTATAAACATAAACTACTCCAAAGACCTGGGTTGACATGCCATTGAGGTAACCCAGCTTCTCTTCTCTTCTCCTGTACATGTTAGCTGGCAAGACTACAATCAATTCAGGTATGTGGATGTCGGCTTGCTTGAGCCAGATTCGCCGTGTCCTTCCTGAACACCGCACGTTCTGGGTCAGTGACCGGTTTCTCCATATTCCAGTAACTTCTCATTGTGTAAATTACACTAATAAGAAGCTATTAGAACTCCATACTTTCAAAGCATTATAAGAGGTATAAAGCCTCTATCTGCTTTAGCAGAATACGCTGTGTAGATTAATGTTTGTGTGAGAAAAGATATCATTTTGAGCAATTATATATAGTAGGATATCGTTACCTATATTATAGTAATTTTTATATACTCTGGTGTTTTAATTAGCTATAAGAAAATTATTAACGTATACCACGGTATGATATTTCCAATTAGTTCGATATGTGCTTTGCCTAAAAGAAGACAAATTTAGTTAGTTTACCCCGCAGAACGACTGGCCCTTTATTATGAGCATCCGTCGCACTTTTCCCGGGAAGCAGGAGCGAACAGCAGCTAACGACGATGCACCTTCTCTTGTAATCGTGGAGCTCTTGGATATGTCTCAGTTATTCCACGATCAGTCTGCAGTTGTAGATATGGCCGAATGTTTCCGGAGTGATGGATTTTTGAGATGGAATAGCCTTGACAAGCAGCCACGACCATGGTTGAACAGCCGAGCTTGCGACCGATGTGTTAAGTAGAAAGAACCCATTGTTACTTTATAGAATAACCCACTGATTCTTGACAGGAGAAAAGTGAAATGTACGTAATCACCATTAGTCTTTACTACATAGGCCATGGATTAGTGGAACATAGCTGAAAGACCATCAGGCGACCAAAATCGTCCGACATGCTCTCGCTGTCGAGAAGCATCGACAGGATGTATCTATTCAAAACGGCGGAAACCGGGTCCGGCAAAAGCGACTTTGCCAAAGAATGTAGTGTGTTCTAAAGGGCAACAAGGTACTTTTGAGACCCATCTCTCCAGGAACATAACCATGCGCTGATTCGGAAAGACACTTCATTATCTCTGTTTCATGCTAGTTCTCCTTTAGTGAATGACTTGATATCCCCTTATGGATCTGTGGATATATCAGCACAGTCGGTAGGTTTTCTACATGTAGTTGGACGGAGCCCGGACTCGAACCAAAATCTCACTGGGAACCTTTCTACCTATGGTACAAATCTGTGCGAGCTTCATTACAGCCCGGAGGATGAAAGAAGGATGTAAGTCGCAAGAGTGGTTAGGAATTTTATCCCACCTCCTCTCTCTATATCATTCTAAGTTGACTTTATCTAGGCTGTACGACTTCTTCAGGCATTGTCACATGGCATTCGCTTTGTTTGATAGAACAAAATTTTTGCAGCATTTCGAGGACTATCAGATACCCCACGACCTTCTGCAGACCATCCTTCTCATAACGCAGCAAGTGCTTTATTCTGGGCATGATACTACTATAATGCATCCGAGCTCCGCTTTGGAAATCTTGAATGAGTCGACTTTCAAAACTCTGGAGTGTTGGGGTGAGTGGATTACCGTGGATATCTTCCAGCAAGCATGCCTTTTGACTTACTACGACTTTCACCAAAATTCTGGGCCCAACGTATCGATGAAAGCTGGCCAGCTAACCAGGCAAGCTTATCGGTATGGATTGAACGAACTCGATAATCCTGACCAATGCGCGCTATATTCTTACAGGAGAGTAGATGAGGATGAAATTGAAGAATGGCGTAAGATTTGGTGGTTCATATACTGCCTAGACTCGTACTCAAACACAAGTTCAGGGATGCCTTTCATCATTGAGTTGGGCAGTATACGCACTGCGTTGGTTGGTGGCGGTTTGACGCAAGATCCAACCTTCTCCCGTCCTGAAAATATGATCTTTCTTCCTAGCAACACTGACGACTTGTGGGAGACGCTCAGAAACATTATCAAAGGGGGCCAAGAGCTAAATTTTAATATTCATATGGTAACAACAACCCTCCTACGAGAGGCCAACAGACTTCATCGCCTGCACATCCAGAGTTGTCCGCAACGAGTTTACGACCAAATTACTGCTTTCAAAGAGCATATTTCCGCGGTCCGACTGGCCCTACCTTCAGGATACCTAAGTCCATCGCGGAATACATTAATTGACGAATCGCAATACGATCATCATGCAAGGCTGGTCTGCGTCCTCCATCTACATCTGGCTCGCCTTCTACTTGTTCTCCCTCCATTTCCACCGCAGATAGGTAATGAATGGTTCCAAAATTGGTGTGAAAGTCTGGCGTCCTGTCAAGATATAGCTGCTGTTGTAAAAGAATGGAACAGCACTTTCACATCCGCTACGGACCCTGCCATTTGCCTCGCGATCATTCCAGCACTCTTAGTATTGCAACTCCATAATAGATGCGGGCACGAGGATGACCAAATTACTCTTACAAGGATTGCTTCTAATAGCAATGTCCTCCTCCTATTCCTCGATCAATTTTCGTCTCTGTGGTCTTTGCCACGAGTATTGAAAGGCAAGACACTGGCCCCTAAATATTCCACCTCAGTTACTGACTATATTTCCATTCAAGCTGCCTATGTAACTGTGTTGACACGGATACCTGACAAACTGACTATTGCAGAGGTTGGATATTTGATTAAGACAAGGCGAGCGCCGCTTCACCCTAACTTTCTGCTCCATCAACAACAACTGTGAGAGATCCTGCAGGTTATCAACAGCATGTCGCATGATGGTCAAGCGAAAATCTTTTAAGATATTATGTATCAGCTAAAATGGCCAACATCACACTATTATTGAAATCGTTAAAGCCCATTGTTCGGTTTTGATTCCCATTGCTTCGATTGGTATAACATAGCCAGTGACCACATGTCAATGCAAATAGAGGCTTATACCTGCAGTCATAGTCATATCCAAGGTAGAGGTAGTTGGATTGATATGTTGCAACTTGGATGTTGAAATTTAAGGGGCTACGTCAAGTGGCAGAATCGATATTCAAGTTCTATTTCATCTGTGCGGAACGTATAAGGCTCCCATCTAGTCCTAAATTTATTTGCAATAGTTGCATTGAGTCGTACTTCGTACCTGGGATTTGAAGTTCACATGAGTATCTTATTTCAATTGGAGCCCCCATATTTTGGTGATAGATCGACGATTCATGGGATTAGTGGCGGTATACTTTTTCTAATTTTAAATTGCAGTTAAAACTCGTTATAATAATATTCGGGACCTTGAGTAACATTCTTATAACAATGTATTCTTATGTAGAGTGAGCAGGGAAACATTCAGCCAAATTCGAAATAAGAAGCTTCTTTTTTATGTACTGTACGTTGATTGTATTAAGAGTTCAATGAGCTTTCTTGATACATATCCTCCTGCTGCAACTTACGTAGTCTAAATATATCTAATGTGTCAAAATATTTCAAAACAGACGTCTTGTCTAGCCCGATCTCATCTTCAGACTCTTCCACGTCCTCTCTATTCATCCTCCCGTACATCGCTATATCCCTCGACGCCAGCTACAAATATATGTGGCGCAGTCAACCTAACCTAGGCTAGCATGGACAGGAAATCAAACCCTTTCCTTTCAGCATTTCTACCTAGTACCACAGTAGATTTTTCAATCAATTGACATTTAAAGCACCTATGAATCCTATTTGTATGAAATTTACTCACAATCACTGAGTATTATCAGCTCAGGAATTGCTGCCTGGAACTATAAGTCTCGTAGTATATGCCATTGTGACTCCAAACTCTCATCCACTAACATCATACTTACTTATACTAAACACTACCCCGCTCGCAACAACTCAGAAGCAACTGTATCTCTTGTACCAGATTTGGTATGGCTTTCTTGCTGCCATTGGGGTGTAATGCATGCTCGAAATAGGTTCATCCTTATGCACACGTAAAGCAATAGCTGTGCGGGGTCTATGCCGTGTGGGTTCTATGCCGTGTGGGTTCTATGCCCTGTGGTTTCTATGCAGTGTTGGTTCTACCGTTGTGGCTAAAGTACCCGCACCGTAGGTAATAACCCCTCCTGTATACTGTAGATCGCTGCTTCACCAAATGAGATTTATAATAAAAGCAGGGATATCCCAAGAAATACACACCGCAGAAGTATCGGATGTCTCATGGTGAGCGATACTATTAAGTTCTGACAGGAGATGTGGGTAACACTTCTCATTACTTTAACATGATTTGATACTAAAATTATATTACTTATAATAAGTCGAATTTGAAGTAGCCTTTGCTATTAATGAAGGTCAACAGCCCAAAGGCCTTGTTTTGGTTTGGCAGCCAACTCAAAGAAATAATCTGCAAGCGTTTGGCCGCTACTGGCAAGACCAATCGGAGATCCGACCTCTTTACGTTCATCAACGTGGAATAGTTTATGTATCTGATTAGTTCAATAGTTCAAAAATATGGTGCACTGTCTGGGGACATACCAATACCCTTTTTACGCATACGCACTCGTGCCAGATCAAATGACGTGGGCAGAAGCTGATTTTTCCCGCACCACGTGCCACAAAAACACAGGCAGTGGTGTACTGTTGAGTGTATTACCGGTCAAAAGACAGATTTGAGCATCGACCTGGGGAGTTTGTCAAATCTTTCAACAGCGCATTTTACAGCTGTGTATGCGCTGATGGTATTTACCGTGAGACGATTTTCAAAATCCTCGACAGAGACTGAAAACTGGCGATTATTGCTTTGGACCAAGCTGCAGGCTTCCACATGTGAAAGACAAATGGCTAGTAGAGCTTCGCAGCAAAGTATTTAACCATCTTACCTTTGAAGATAACCACACCTAGTATCCCGAAATCATCAGATACCTTGGTAAAGAGAGCTCAACAGCGCTGGGATTGCTCAAATAGAAAGTATATATCCACTCCTAGTTAGATGCCTTACGATTTGATAAGCTGCGTGCACCCAGCGCAACTTTGTATCCGCGAGCTACAAATTTCTTTGCAGTAGCTTGTCAAATATCGAGCCTACGGCCAGTGGAAGTATCCGCTGGTGTGAGGTTTGTATGAACTCATATTGTCTTAAGAAATCTGTAGGTGATGTGTGAAAGGTTTCATTTGCGACGCACAACAATAACGGTATACTCAGCGATGGCAAGGAGATACGGATATACAAAATTGCAGCGATCACAGTTTTGTATTGAGTAACAAAAATATGCTTCTTAGCATTCATTTGTCACTGAGAGGGGTGCTGAATGGTATCAGAGGCGCTAATAGGTAGGAGCCACCTCTGATTACGGCATTTGCCCTCTGCGCTTGGTAATATTTCTAATCACGACGTTATACTTTCGTGCCAAGTAGCTCGCTCCTATTTCATTGCCTCTCGCAAATACGAGCCGAACTTTTAGGACCAACCCGATAGGTGTCCAACTCCTTTGTGTTACAGTATCCTGGGAGAGAGAAAAGGCCGAGCGATTGAGATTTGGAATATGGACAAGCCGGCACTCATTTTAAGAGAATGTATTAAACCTAACTTCGACTAGAGCCTGCTCTGTTAATTTCCGCAAGCTTGGCCATGTAAGGGGAGAGCGCCCTCACCCGGTAGATATAGCTACTTGCAGTATTCACACCCCGCCATTGGAACACCTCCCGGCTCATTGTTGAATAGACTGGGACATATACGACATCATGTGATGCTACCCCCACAGACGGTGATTTAGAAAGTTCCGTCCCGACGCGGTGTTTTGGGGAATTCCGCGCCGAAAGAGAGTCGCCGTTCAGCCGTATTACAGGAGCGGGACGACGGAAATGGTGCCACATTTAACGTCCCAAATGTACGAAAGACCCCCACTGATACAAACTTACCAAGGTATCTCTCCAAGCTCTAGCTGGCCTGCTAAAAGGCGGAATAGGTTAGTCGGACCCCTCTATAAACTGTGGAAAAGATGCCGGGGTGGAATGGCACTTTAACTGACAACGAACGAAATTTAGACACTGGCCCCCCTCACCATCCCAAATGCTACAAAGTCGGGATAGACCCCACTTCTAACTGCCACATTTACCTTTGTACTCGGCATCTGGTTATGATAGCACACACAAACATGCCAATCCAATCTACGGGTCCTCTAATTGGCAAGCATTACTGCTCGATTTGTAATAAGGGCTACTCGACGAATAGCCATCTCCGCCGGCATGAGCTGAACCGTAAGGACGCAGGCCTAACCTTACTGCTTCGAGTTACTTACCTCGGCCAGACACCAATAAGAGTAAATTCACCTGTGTTTCCTGCAACCGGTGTTTTTTAAGAGTGTAAGAACCGTCCTATACGCCGGTCGGGGTTCAGTACTGATGTTCAGCTAGCGATTTGGCTCGTCGCCACACCAAGAATTGCGCCCCTGGACAGGAGATTACATTTCCAAAGTCGAAACCTGGCAAAAGCCCCCGGGCTTGTGATAGGTGTTCTCGATACAAGCAGTCATGCGATACGAATATGCCATGTGCGCGCTGTCGTTCTTGTGGGATAACCTGCACGTACCAGCGGCTTGGCATGTATTCACCTCCCTCCCCATCTAATATCGGCGACAGCCACTCAAGCCCCGCGGTGGGTGACGCCTTCACTGGTGGCTCTAAGAGTGATGCTGGAAAAATCCATGTCCAATACCTTTTGAATTACACAGATCCTTGCACCTTTGGCACCTTCGCCGCGGTTGCCGCAGATCACTCGGCCCACCTCAGCGCAGAAATTCTTGCATACCCTAGTCCAGATGTTTGTGAGCTCAACGACGCCGTAGTAAGTGGCATGTCTTTCTGGGACCAAGGAGATGGGCTTCTCAATACAATCGATGTATTTTCAGCGGGAATCGGTGGAGAATTCCATTCTACTCAACATTATCCGCTATCAGAACCACACGAGGAATACGCCCTACAATACCGCATGAGTGAGATTGTCTCTCAGCTATCTAACATACAAAGTTCAGTATCAAGAGATCGTGTTCATGGGAGCGAATGCTTCAATGTGCAGCTCGCAGAATCAGTTTTCACGGTAACTAATCTGAATCGCTTTGTTTGGGCCTACTTCGGTAGGTGCGATGGGTATATCCCAATTATCCATCGACCGACTTTTGACTGTGAACACGCGTCGCTACCTCTTGTCCTTGCGCTTTTCCTGTTCGGATCATTACTTTCCGCCCCATATGACCCGGCCATATCAGCACGCAGCTTTTTTGATCTTGCAGAGGAGTACATATTTACCCACCCTACCTTCATAAAGCTATTGGAACGCGACCAAGGGAATAAGGTCTCTGTTGAAGATATTGAGATTCTTCAAGCTGCGTTGATCATCCTCGTTGTCCAGATCGGCAATAATGATGCAATAACACAACGTCGCATCAGGCTCAAAAGGCACCCTTGCCTTGTTGCCGCAGTACGACTGAGTAAGTTATTTGGAACCAGCCATCAACCTCTCGTACACGATGTTTCCAAAACAAATTGGCTAGACTTCGTGTCCATTGAGACACGTGTAAGGCAAGGTCACTTTTTTGTGGTGCTATATATAAACAGCAGCTAATGAAGAGCACAGAATTGGAATTTCCACATTCCTCATGGATTGCCAGGTCGCTACGTTTTTCAACTGTAATCCGCAAGTAGCAATTTCGGAGATGGTTGGGGACTTTCCCTGTCGAGAAGAAGTTTTTGAAGCCAAGACCACTTCTGACTTCAAGCAACTGGTGTCAGCCATGCCCATTTGCCCACCATCCCAATCGCCTTCAGCTTTTGTCTCCTTGCTCTTACAAAAGTCAGTACGAGACTCTCTAGCCCATATTGATGGCCATATTACAGCGGCACATTTGTTAATTATCATTTGCGGTGCGTTGGCTTAACTTTAAATCTCAAAATCCGAACCTAACTCAGCGCAGGCTTGCGGTCTATTACCATGATCTCAAAGGCTAGTCATTTTACAGAAACAGCTGCCGAAGGAATCCTTTTAGCGACTGATAGGTGGAAGGCCTTATGGGAATGTGTAGCTGACAGAGATGGAGGTGACTATTTACGACAAGTGGGATTGATTAGACATGCTCCAGAAGTGTGGTGGCTTACAAGAGCAATCGTAAAGGCTTCTCAGCTTAGAAATATAAGCTGTCGCTACATGGATCCGACGCCCACAGAATCGGTGAAGCATCTACACGAGTTCATTGACAAATATAAAGGTATGTGGCTTATGCAGCTTTGCTCCCACATGATGCAACTTTTGACACTCTTCAGATTACGTTCCGGTGTAGCTAGGCTTGTAATGTAAATTACTGGATACGAGGATATCGCAGATAAAGGAATAGTGCATAGGCACAGCTAATTAAGAAACGTGCAATGTTCCCTGTCAGTACTGTGAGTATTATCTACCTGTGCTAGAAGTATTAATGTGGGTGTATATTTATCGTACTTTCACTGTCCAATGCAACAGATTTTTCATGTTTTCGGATTCCCATAAGTAATACTTTCCTCCTACCATTGCCAAATCTCAATCATGTCGCCGTCATTAACAACCTCACTGTCACTACCATTAGATTCTCATGTAGCGATCTCCCAACTAAGGAGTTGTAGATTTGGGTCTTCCATCTCTAGCTACTCTGTCTCAATTACCTTTTGTCTCCTGTACCAATAGGCGTATACGAACTTCTAATATTTGGTTGCATATGCCAGGTCATACAGTACATGATAATATGAAGCAAGCCGCAGTCTGGTAGTGCAAGTATTATCAGAAAGAGCATATAGTGCCAGGCGCTACAAGTGTACCAAAGAGTCCGCCAGCAATGTATCACTCTATAATAGATCCTGTAAAAGGCAATACGTCAGAGGCTTAAACTGCGCTAATTGTAACTTAGCTTTATGGGAGGCTAACAAGTTATAACCAAGCGTCGTAAAATATATACAATAACCAATCGCAACATTCTAGCTGCTATTGGTACGATGGATTAGTTGCTGTTCAATACCTCTCCGCGTATCAGAATGACTAGAATTTAGAGATCTTCTTGCTTTTAAATCCCGATATCTAAGCTGTGCTTCCGGCCAATCATGAGACAGTACGTTCTTGGACCCTTAAAGCGTTTCGAATTGTGGAACTGTGGTACAATTATCCACTCGGCGTAGAACCCACACGGCATAAAACCCACGCGGCACAGAACCCACACGGCAAAGTTCATTTGTCTGTCAGCACGGAAATCACAGCACCAATCGACCCTCGACCCACTTTCACCAATATTAGCGCCCAGCCGCTTCCATGACCGGTGCCAAAGGTCGGGACGGAACTCTGTCAGCTCCGTGACTGTCTTGTCTTTTTTCATCCAGCGGTTGCAAGGACGCTATTTCTCAAGAAGCAAATGCCTACCCATGTTCATGCATAGCCATAGTAATCTCTCTGCATTTAGTTGATCCGTTAATGGCGAGATCAAAACTTTTGGTAACTCCGCTACACATAGTCATAGTACAAGTAAACTATAAAGTGTTTTGGCACGCATTCATAACATGCTTTAATTATATCAAAAGCGCACTGCTAAGGTTACCAGAACGTTGAAATATATTTGGCTACTATCGACATGGCTCCCCCTAAAGTCTCAACGGTCAGGGTCAATGACGCCGAGGTCTTTTATCGATCGGCGGGAAACCCGTCCTCTCCAGTTCTTCTCCTATTGCACGGCTTCCCTTCATCGTCTCATCAATTTCGCAACCTTATCCCACTTTTAGCAGATCGTTACTTTGTACTGGCACCAGATCTCCCTGGATTTGGCTTTACTACTGTTCCTAACGGCTACCACTACACCTTCTCAAACTTCGCCAGGCTGGTTGGATCTTTCCTCGATACTCTCTCTATTACCAAGTTTGCGGTATTTATATTTGACTACGGGGCCCCGACTGGGCTCCGTTTGGCTCTTGATCGGCCAGAGGATGTGACCGCTTTCATCACTCAAAATGGCAATGCTTATGTTGAAGGGCTTGGAGAGTTCTGGGCCCCTTTTAAAGCCTATTGGTCATCGGACAGCGAGAAAGATAGAAATATCATCCGTGATTCTATATTGACTTTTGAGGCAACGAGGTGGCAGTACGAAAATGGATCCCCTAACCCTCAAGCCGTAGCCCCGGAAACATATCATCTGGACTACGCACTAATGTGCCGCCCGGGAAACAAAGACATTCAGCTGGATATTTTCAAAGACTATGCGACCAACCTTCCTCTGTATCCGAAATTTCAAGAGTACTTGAGGAGTAGCGGTGTCCCGGTTCTGGCTGTTTGGGGGAAGAACGATGAGATCTTTATTCCTGCTGGAGCCGAAGCGTATAGGAGGGATGTGAAAAATGTAGAAATTCATCTCTTGGATGCACCCCATTTTGCGATCGAGAACCGAGAAAAATTGTTTTCGGATTTGATCTTGACCTTCCTAGAGAAAAACGGAGTTTGATCGGGGCTCGGGAGTCGGTGTAGGCTTGCAATAGTAATCATCATTCCGTATATAACTATAATGGCATGAAAATATTATGGTTGTCTACAGCTGATAATATATCATGATAATGAACTGATATCTATACCGACGAAGAATCTTAATATCTACACAGATATATTTAGCGATACTAAATTGCAACGTAATGATTTCCGTCTCTGAAGCATTACAAGTTAGCTCCGCCGCCGGCTGTACTACATTTATAGTCATTTAATATAATAAAACTAAAGAGATTTTGATTTACGGGCAGTAAAATCTATAGGTTTAATGGTAGAGTTATCTAGTGATGGTTATGCTGCATCCTAATCTGATTCTAAAGCTCGGCTCCGAAGACGAGAGATGAAGAAAATGGAGAAACCTTTGGATGCAACTGGCTGTGACCTAAAGATGACCTCGTTTTGTTCACACTCTCTTTCAATTTCGGTACCTCTCCGCTTGAATACCGCATCGTTCCCATGGTGTCTTGTTCATTGGACTCGCTGCTGACTTATGATACAAGCATAGACATATCAATAGTGCCAATGCAATGTGGATTATCAATCCCACGGCTTTTAGAGAATAACCGCGACATGTTCATTCAAAAACTGAGAGACTCTATTTGTTTTGTCAGCGTATCGGTTTGGAAGGGAACTTCAGAGAAGGATATATACCCTGAGAGGAAGAAGCACGCAACAATGGCTGCACCGCCAAACGCAATGGAGATGAAGTAAAGAATAGGGAAGCATTCCTTGTAAAGGTTGTGGCCTGCAAGTTGGATGGCTGCAATCTGCTCTGGAGTCTCGATCCCTGGGAACAGATACGCATATTTTGAAAATGGCCCAGCCGTTAAGGCTGTGACGAGGCTGGATATGGTTGCCTCTACCCCATTAGGACCAATTTGAAGACCATTCTCTAAGACTGGAACTACGAAGACTTCAGGCTGATTTGTGGCGCGTTCAGTGAGGTGTGATTTGAAGATATTGTAGAACATGGAGACCCCAATGACCTGGCCAGTAGCCCTGATAACGAGGGAGAGGGCAACAGAAGTCCCAATGATCTCATCAGGGCTGATAATTGAGAAGACAATCTGAGTTGGGAGCAGCACGCCACCGACCCCGATCAAACCAATTATAAGTGGTGCCCATGCGGTGTGGATGTTCTCGGGATCGATTGCTGCCATCGAGCCGAGGCCTTTACTTGTATTAGCCAAGATTGAATTGTGTATGCTACCTTGTCCATAACTTACCTGCTGTCTGAAAGAGGCAGAAGAATAGTAGTACGAGGTGGATTCTCTTCTTAAAGATAGTTATTAGCACGGCACTGACGACAGCACCTCCAGCAATGCAAAACCCGAGAGGGAGTAGCCAAACGCCAGCTTCGCGAAAGGATGCGCCGTAAACGGTGTAGAGTTGAATAGTCCAGAAAACGACAGCGGGAATGTAGTTCACGCCAGATGTCAGACAGAGAATGCATATTGCGACGAAGAGACGCTTGTGGTGCACCAGCGCCATCGGAAACATGGGGTATCTGGCACCGAGTGATTCCCACACTCCAAAGGCAACAAGCAAAGCAATGCCAGCTGCCAGAGTGATAATGACATGGGCAGATTTCCATGCGTAATCCTGACCTCCCCAGTTCAGGCCTACCAAGAATACAGTGAGGCCACCAATGCCTAGGATGGCTCCGATGAAGTCTATGCGACTGAGGATCTGCTTCTTGGACAGTCCGATGGAGTTGACTCTGGGTGGAGGATTATACCAGATGGCCAAGATAACTAGTGCTATTAGTGCAAACACACCAATAACCAGTCCAACGTATCGCCAACTCTCTTGTGCAAGGAGCTGGCCATAGAGAGACGCGGGTGCAAAGGGTAGAAAGCCGCAAACAATGTAGCCAACAGTGATCCCGCGTCTGTAGGTAGGTACCAGCTCCGCGGCAGCAGCGATGGATGTGAGAAGCTGAATGCCAATTGCAGCCCCCGCAAGCGTCATGGCGGCAATGACACCGGCGATGTTCGGAGTCGTGCCGAGGAGGATCATGGAGACGACTGTCAAACACAAGCTGACGATGGTAACTGCTTTACGGCCAAGCAAATCAACGAGGGGCCCAACAAACGGCACAACAGCACCGATGGCAATAAACTGGGAAACGACGAGCCATATGGCCTTGTCGCCAGCACCGACGTCGTAGGCGATAACCGTGAAGAGGGTGACCAGGAAAAGGGGAATAGCTTCAGCGACCACGAACGAAAGGCTGAAGCCAAACATAGTCATGAAAAAGCCCAGCGTAACCTGGGACAAGCATCAGTTAGCTATCGAGATCTCCGCTATCAACATGGGACGAGAACAGGCACCTTATTCTTGAACCCGGACGCTTGCACCGTGCGAGCAGGCTCAGTAGGCTTTTCTGGCATTGCTTGTTGCGATCCATACTCGAGCTCTGTGCTATGGCCTGTCTCACCCTTTTCGGAGTCCGAAAATGTAATAGTAGTCATGATAACCTAAACAGATATTTGTTGTTGTGTTGCTGGAGATAGTACTCTGTTCCAGGCCAAAGTCAATCATTCCATGCAGGGTCCAGAGTAAATGGAGTTGCGTCGCCCTACTGTCAGAATTCGTGAGTTTTTCTCAGCCCTTAGGAGTTGTGGCGTAGCTTAGAGCAATGGATTCGATATGAGATTTAGCATATTTGGGCCTTCAGGGGACTCAGGCTGGGTTTTGGACCTTTATAGAGTCCATGACTGAGGAGACTAAGCTAAATGTAGGAAGCGGACTCGCTTAGCGTCAATGGAGAGAGTGCAGTATTTTGATGATCGGAGTGAGCCTGAGGAGAATACGAAGGAGGCAAGATGGGACAGACTACATTATGGTGGAAGTTATTAACCGGTGGAGAAGGATAGTAAGGTCATTGATGCCAACGCGCAGAAGCCCAGAGCCTAGAGTATCCATTTGACATCACGAAGAGAGAATAATCCCTAGATGAATGATAGTGCCGCAAACAAGCTTGAAGTCACCCGATCTCAGGGTCTGTTGGCATGCATAAGCGTAACAGTCGGAGGGGACAGAAGTCTTTCTGGCCCAGCTGAATAAATTCCACTCATGTGATGCGGGGCGTACGCTCCAGTTATCCGCCCCCGGATTATTTTGAGCGTAAATTGGTCATATCCCGATCTATCCCCTAACTCTTAGGCTCACAATATCGGTAGCACTCCTACTATTTACCTTCCATCGGAAATTGCCATGATAACCCCGCGGGATCAAACAAGGCATGTAGCAAAGTATCTATGCACTGGCATTTTCTGGGCGGAATATCCCTAGTCTAGCTCGACTAGACGGGCAGCGGAGAAGAACGCAGATCTTGGTAGCTTTGGCTATGGGGGGATCACTAACTAATAGAGGTTGAATTGTAAGGGCCAGTGAAATGCGTCTGACATAACTAAGTTACCCTCTATTATCTACTTCCCGCGGAGCACATGCTATTTCAATTTTATTTGAATGCACCAACACGAATATTTCCTCGGCTCTATCTCAAAAGAGCCGCATATGATATGCAAACATGGACAAGACAGAGCCTAAGACTTGAGACCTGGAGGTGGCGTCGGTTTTCAAAGCCAGATAACACAAATAATCCGAAAGTAGTTGATAGGTTAAAAGTAACTTCGAGAATAAATAGTCATAATAGCGTATATTGTCATATGGAGCCAAGACGTATCATAGTGCTTTTAAAATAGAGGTTCGATATTGTGCAACGTCCTTTCGAGGAAAAGAATAATGACAACAATAATAGCTAGAAATAGCAGGAACATGTTGAAGGATGATGTGACATCGTCGAAGTGAGGAGCAGGAAGAAAGCATGTTTGGATGGATTTGCTTAAAAGATATACCATCGCAGCAGTGTCAAGAAAGTCTCCAACTTCCTTAAGCGCAAGGAGGATATTGTTCTGTTAATTGCAGAACATATGTAATGATATAGAAGCACGTCCAGTTCACGTCGTAAATAACTAATCCGAGAGTGGTGCCCAATGTACCATTATCCAGCGTGTGCACAGCTGGAATAGCCTGCTTTAATATTTTTTAAAATACCTTACTAGTGTCTGCTTAGCACTGAGCAGAGCTATGGCAGGTTTGTAGCCATCGCCACCAATCTGCATTAGAGGTTATCCTAGTTTTAACGCTTGAGCCCTTTCAGTTGTTCTCTACCGCCTATGAGTAAATCTGATCTTGTGAAGTTATCGAGAGACAACGGTTTACCGTCCTAAGGAAATACTAAGTTTAATATTAGGAGTTGAGCACCTATGGATTGGAATTGTTTCTTGCACCCGCAGAAGCCGTAAGAAATTAATTTCACTGCATGCCGGCTCTAGACAGTGTAATAAGAACACTGATATCACATGCCTCCTTACCTGCTCCTCTGTAGATCACACTTCATGTATAGCAATGCCGTTGCCGTTGCAAGCAACTAAGCATGTGTTTATTCGTCAATAAAGTAGAACTTGAAAATCAACTGCACTTATTCGGTGTCCATACCGCAACTGGAATAACGTGAGGCATTTTCCCTGCCATCATCAGCTCTGCAATATTAGTCTATGTCAGTACGTTAACGAATTTTAACCGGAGCATTCCCACAATAGGAATTTGTCCGTCAACCTTCTTAGGACACTAAAGGGCATGACTTTCATGCCAGTGGTGCGGAGAACAGATATTTAGTTAGAATGCATCGTTGATTGGAAGGTTAGCTGTTCTGAACCGAGGTATAATTAATCTCATCGGAACATTGAATATGAAAGAGGCTACCGTGAAGAGACGGAGTGGTCTACGAACGGCGAACCATGTCCACCAAATTACAGGGACGGCACAGGAAGTTTCCCTCGGTACTAAAAGGCGGGAAACTTGCCTCGTCACCTTCACTCGGTAAAGTGTTACCCCGTGGGGTAATGGGCTATGACACGGTTAGGGAATTTAATTACGTCAAACGATTGTCCATTGATGCAATGTTTTTAGTATATAAGTCCTAGAGACATTCCATTTGGATGAGAATACCTCCCAAGTGACTTCAGCTCTCAACTTTGGTCGTTTTATAACATATTATAGAAAATTGATTAACGCTTCCCCAAACGATCATATCACTATGATGGCTAAACAGGTTACCGGCTTAGCCCTATCATTTCTGCTCAGTGCTTTAATCAGCACTACTAGAGCTAGCATTAACTGGACCCTGACGGATACTCATATCCATGCCATACCTCCAATCCTCGCCCAGGCGATTGCAGCCGCTGGAGGAGACCCGTCGGGTAACCCAACACCAGAATGGTCCTTGGAAGGGACTCTATCTAGCATGGCAAGTATCGGCTCCGCTCGAGGCGTCTTGTCCATCTCAACACCCGGGGTCCCTATTGCGGGAACCGGCCAAGCAGCCCGGGATCTCTGTCGAGAACTCAACCTCTATCTCGGCAACCTAACGGCACAAAACCCTAATACGCTAGATTTTTTTGCCGCTCTTCCCGATTGGAGGGACTTGGATGGGACTTTGGCTGAGATTGACTGGATATTCTCAGTGCAGAAAAGCAGCGTTGGGGTCGTCTTCTACACTGGTTACGGCAACTATTTACCCGGGGACCCGCTCTTCGCGCCAATTTGGACCAAACTGAATTCCTATAAGGCGCTCACCTTCATGCATCCGGGTGTGATGGAAGTTACGCCATTCCTGATTAATGGCAACTTTCCTCAGCCTATTGTCGATTATCCACAGCAGACAACTCGTGCAGCTGTAGATCTGGTCATAAGCGGAACTCGAACCCGGACTCCAAACGTTGATATGATTCTTGCACATGCTGGTGGAACCCTACCGTATATTTCCGAACGTATTCTGGGTGCTATACTACTTGAAGGCTATTCAAACGTCAGTGAACCCGAAGCGTCATCCCAGTTCTCACGCTTCTACTATGACTTTGCTCTGAGTGCGACGACTACTCAGTTGGATGCGCTATTGGATCAGACCACCCCCAATCACATTTTTCTGGGGAGCGACTATCCCTACACTCCTGCCTTGGGAATTGTTGGCAATCAAGTCGAATATCTCGCCTGGGCAGCTACGCACCCACAACTGAGCCCTGCTGTGCTTGCTACAAATGCTCAGATAGAGATTGGGTCTCACAAGTTATCCTAACTCAAGCACAATGAGAGTGCTTACGTCTGATATAGCAAATGTCGGTCTCAGCATCAAGTGTGAGCTAGCTGTGAATGAATACTCTGTTTCTTTATCGCCATTGTTGGATTCTATTTAGTCTCCAAAATCAATTATTATTACAAAATAGCTTCACCGTACTTTCAATTAATCAGTTATGTATTCAGTATCACCTTGTCTGTAACTGGCAATACCAACGAATAGAATTAGACTCCATGGGCAATGGAGATATGGTTGGCTAGAGTAGACTACTTTTCACTGATGCCCGTCAGAACTCTTAGGAGGTCGAAAACGGTTGTATTATTCCAAATCGTGCATTTATCCAAGAAGATATTGCCAGTTAAGAGTGCCATTGTTCATACCGTTGGTATTATACTAGTAGTGCGGGATATACCAATTTGGCCAGGTGGGTTCCCTGCCGAGTGGGTTCAATGCCGAGTGGGCTCAATGTCATGTCTTGAGGTCCATTGCATGTATGGCGCATGCTTAACGGATCTGTCAGGCCCACGACGGTCAGAGACTAGTTAACGTCGACACTATCACCTCGCTGAAGTTTACTGGAGTTAACTACAAGATAGAGGAGAGGAGAGCTATGTAAGATGTGGCTACCATGTTGATTCATCTCAGCCGCCTTATGCCCCGTAGTTGCCGTACTTTTATGTTTGTAGAGGCACCTCGTTCTCGTCGCTTTGGCGCTATATTCGATTCAAATCAGACGCCCTGGTTCGTAGGCCACTCTTGAGAACCCGGTATCACCCGCCGGGTCGTCCTGCTACAAGGCAGCGCTCTTCTCGGCATCTGTCGCCCTGCCAGCATTATCATCAACTCTGTTGAGAATATTTCGGTGCAGCCATTGTTGGATGCAGCACATGACTAAAGACGCTGTGTCGCATTCTTCAGGAGATATCATATTATGATATATTGTCTTCTGAAGCAATAGTATACCTATAGTGTTCCTAATATTATCTTGAGCCGAGGTCATCTAGTGCACAGGTCATAGTCAGGAATCGAGGTGAAACTCAGTGTTATATTGAGTGATGCAGAGACAACTAAGGTAAGAAGAGATTCAGGAGAACTAGAGCCTTTTATGCTCAACACTATACACTCAATTGAGTCACCAAATAGGCTCCCACCTAGTCACCTTATAGGCACCGGTAGGCAGCCTAATAGGCAGATGTGTAGTATGTGTAAATGTGCCCGAAGCCCTAGGACCTGGTCAATATATTATATAAGGGAACTGATCATATAATAGATGCTGTAGAGTATATATAACGAGGTACAGTAACTGCTGTAATCTAATAGATAACTCTAGTCAATCTGAACACCTTGGTCCTTGCTCTCGCCCTGCTTCCCGTATATTGCTCTCATTGTTTATGCTTTGTAGTCGTAGCCTTTTAACAAATTTAGTAACAATTTATTAAAGTATTTTAAATATATAATAAATTATATTAGGATTTAAAAAGAGTTAGAATCTAAAGAACCTTTAACTTAACTGCTAACAAATATCTAGCTATTATCTAATATACTACTAGTATATTATATATACTCTTTATCGGCCTCGTCGGCCGTCTGTGGGCCTCCAGCGTTTCACTATGGCCCTTCCGGTTACCGGAAATCCAATCAATGCATCGACTTCTAATTCCTGTTTGCGACGAGTGCTCACCACACTGCTTGCCCATCCAAGCCGCTACGCCTTTCAATGCTAGCTGAGCGCCGCGCGAGAAGCCTCGGCGTTATCGGATTTGCGACACTGCCTTGAGGATATGCAGGACTGAGGCTGGTTCCGGACTCCCGGCCAGTCATAAGCGGATACAACATCGTGAGGAAAAGCAGGATCCATAACAGCGAGCACTATGCCTGTACGGCACAAAGAAGCGGGCTTGGTGGTACGGGTCGCTATTGTGACACGCGTGCCGCGCGATAGTTGAGGCGATCACGGCTTCTGCCTACATCTTATGGGCGATTTACGGCTAGACCGGTACTGTTGCCAGCTCGTGGCGCCGAACTACAGCTAGCTCGTTAGCTCATTTCCTATTTTCGTATAGGAGATAAGTGGGATACTCTATGCAATATCTAGGAGAGAACTTTAGTGGACATCTCTAGGGAACTAGTGGTTTCGCCTTGTAATATTGAAGGTGGTTGTTTAGAACCGATTCGTTAAGATACGAGCGATTAGTATAGCTCGGATCCTTTGAAATGAACCATTTCTTACAACATGTTTCGGGTGTAAAGGAGCAACATCCGAGGCTGTACTAGTACAACTAGTGTTTTCCTTCCGCCCGCGAGCAATCATGCCTCGATGCGGAAGTTCTGCCAGTCAATAAAATGCTATAGCTAGCGATCCCGGTACACGCTGCATACTAGTAGCTTACTACACATTTGAGACTGTATATAAAGCGCCGCCTATCGCAAATGGGGTAGGTTCCAGGAAATAGCGATAATGAAGAAGCAGAACGGCAGTAATAATTAAAGAAATTAATAAATTTACTCTAAGAAACTTATAAAACAAGCGCACAAAATCCAAAGGAACTATTTACATAATCTTTAAAGACTAGTAACTTAATAAAAATTGAGCGCCTAATTATACTTTCCCCCCTCACGAATTCTATGCTCTATTAGAATCTGCTGTAGCGAAACGGGCCGGATTATAAGATTTAAAGGTCTTAAATAGTGGATTGCATCCCCATGAGACTTAATAGCCACGTCTAGCAACTCCTTGACGATAACGGGTCTGTGGCCGCAATACTTTAGTGCGACAGTTTCCCAAGCCTGGATTACAGGAGGTCGTAGGTCAAATTCCCAGGTTCCTCTCCAGGTTATTATAGTGGGCTGCCCTCCCCTAGTTGACTCATATCTAAAAAGCGTCGCTAATCCCTCTCGTCCGTTCCATATCTCCATTATTTTAAGATTTGGCATCTTCATAGCAGTAGCTGCAGCTGCCTGGAGCATATTATCGATCTCAATTAGGCTTGTATTAGGCGCCAGTAGTTGTGAAGTTAGCGTAAGTAAAGTCAAATTAGGCCACTTCCAGGAAGGTTCGCGAGTAGAGAAGAAATAGCTAGCGTCTACTATAAACGACGCTGAGAGATGTTCGAGCCTAAGACTAGCGTTGGCGACCGCCCTACTAACATTAGAGGTCGGGATACGAATAGGGTCGCAATCTGCAGAACCAAGCGGGTGTTGCTGGCTAGAATAATCAAACGGGTACAAAGTAACCGGATACAGATAGTTATAATCAAACGTGGATGAGTACGGTCGATTGAAACTAAGCGGGTACTGTTGATTGAAATTCTCAAAGATGACGAGTCGCCGTAGTTGGCTTGAGGTGAGTGATTCAAATAACGATTGGAAAGCTATAAAGATTAGTATATTATTAGTAGCGAGCAATACATTAAGATATGCATATAATCCGGAGAAAGACGAACTAACCCAGTGGTAGTACTTACATTGATCTGCCCAGTTTTGCTCGGTCTTATTCCATTCTCTCCAAGGCTCGTAATAAATTTCCTGGAGTCGAGGAAGACGGGCAAACATCTGTGCAAGCGAGGTCGGCTTCCATCGTCGGCGGTTCTGTTGACGTAGAAGCACACCTGTTATTGCCGGGACTAATGGTAGTTGCTGCCACCACTGGTTTTCTTCCTGTTCGTTATCATCATCGAACAGTCCTTCGCCTATAATGAATTCCTCGAAAACCTTGGTAATAGCATACTCGGTCCGAGCAAAATCTTGACTGCCTAGATTCCAACAGTGGTTGTAGTCGTTAGCTTCAGCTAGTATCGACTGCTCCGCGTATTGACTCTGGTCGCACTCGTGAGAAGGAATATCAGGCTCAAAGGTTAGATATTTGAACCAGTGCTTAGAGTCGCTAGGAGAGTAAACACTAATATCAAGTAGCAAGTTGCTGTTTGGCTCCCATCCACTAAGAGTTAAGAATAGATTGCAAAGTGCGGTAGTAATTAGCATATTCTCCATGTTACTTAGCCCCCACATGTCCTCATCTTCAGGCGCACACTTAGTACAATTATATTCTTCAAGTTCCAAGCAGAGCCATATATAGCGTACAAGAGCCCGATTACGACAGATAATCAAGCTAAAATCAGTGAGGCGTGATGGTGTTAGCTTGATTCTTGCGAAGTTGTGGCGCTCGATCACCGTCTGCCACTCTCGTGATACCGTGGCGAGGCTAGCTAAGCTAACCTGACAACTGTCCTGTAGTAAGGCTTCCAAGATCGAAATGCGGATCTCTGCGGGCAAGCAGTGCCAAGAAGTCTTATGGGCTGTCATTGGCGATATTGGTGTCATTTTTGATAGAAGGTTTGTAGCTAGATTGCGGCGTATAATATTCTGCGACGAGAGAGAAACTAGATTAATATAAAGCTTTGAGGCAGAATCCAACAATTTATCATCTTATTATTACTGATTACGCTGAAGATTTTGTCAATGAGTAATAATAAACTCCCCTTACTTGATTACAAGCAGTACGTTTTAAGCGGCACAGCAGTATCCACTCGCGCAGGCTTAACGGCAACTGTTGCGGTACGGCGCTAGTCCAGTTTCGATACTAAATAATCAACTCAAATACTCATACAGATGGCTGAATACCAAGGTAACACGACCGTATGAAGGGGTTCATGCGTTATATGCTGAAACTACATGATTTGAGTTATCTGGGACTGTATTTGGAATTGTGGCTGGGTCACGAGGTATATAAGGTGGTGGTTGAACCACCACCTAGAAAGGCAGAGCATTATTCCCTGAAAAATACGAAGCTATCACGTGGACCATATTATTGCCTCACTCCTCGTAACAGTAACTTATGCCTTACTAGGAAATTGAGATGATTCCACACAGAGGGGTATTCCACACTTTAAAGTAATGTTACTCCACAACCAAGAGCTCAAAAGACTTTATTATTTCTTTTAATTAAAACCCACACCCTAATGCTTAGCGGAACCACCTCTATTTCTAATACATAACTCAATTCTCCGTGTTTTACCCTAAATTTCGGGCCAAATTCTCGTAACGCCCTTTCCATCATACTCTCATTTTAACCCTATGCTTCCGTTTTCGTACTTTAGTCTTGATTTAACACTAAGGATTCTCTATTGGAGTCAGAGCCGGTGATTGTGATGGCCAGTACATGAATTTCACTCCTTCATCCTGTAGAAACGCCTATACACTTTTCACGGTGTGTTATAGTGCATTATCCTTTTACATAATACCATCTAGGCTATATTTTTGAACCATGTCTTTGTAATGAAGAATAAAATAATTTGCAAGAGTTTTTATATACTCTTTAGTCGTCATCGTTCCACCTCATTACATGTGGGCCCATCTCAGTTCCACAAAATCAAGACCAAACGCCAATGAATTTATGCCTACTCCGAAAATTTACTACAAATTTCTTTATAAGGTATACATTATCTAGTATTAAACCATGCGTTATATAAATAACTCTCCTATTATCACTTGTTTTAAATATAGCCTCGTCACTCTAACACACTTTATTCTAGTGTCAATTGGCCCATTTTTTGCTCCTAACACTATTTCAAATCATTGTTTTTTATGTTTCTCGGATAAGTATGGCCTTTCCAGAACCCTTCGCTGAGCTTTCCCGTGCAATTTTAGGATTTTTTAAACGGTGTGATGGTGAAGTTGTTTCCCCGAGTGGGTGAAAAGTGTGCTCGCGGAAATGGACTTTTTACATTATAATTTATTAGATTGGGTAGGGCAGTAGTCAGCGGGCACAATGCGCAAGGGCTGCGCCTTTACTGCTATAAAGTAGGAGGGCTGCAGAGGACTTCTTTTCACAACAAGGAGAGGAGAAGAATCAAGTCAAGCACACACACTTAATGCTGATTAAGCGACCTTACCTATATCGATGCGAAGTAGTAGACCTCCTCTATCGTAAGTTTCGTAAGAGGGTGTCGGAAAGAACGGTCGGTCGGGCGTTGTGATCAATGGGCTGGACGAGAAAAACGATCTACTGCATCGCACAATAACGGAATGCTGACTTGCAAGATTACTATCTATATAGGATATTAAAGTACAAGTCACATCAACTTATCTTTATTGATGAGTCTAGGTGTAATGGAAGAGCTAGATATAGGCGTTGGGGATGGTTACCAAAGAGGCTTCTCTAGTTATGTTATGAAGCTTGGCCACGGAAAAAGATGGCACATGCTTCTAGTATATGCGCAAGATGGCATTGTACTAAAATAGGTATACTAAGGATCAATAGATAGTAATTTTTCGTGGATTTCATTGCTTAGCTACTGTACGTTGGCAGATATTCCGTGATAAGAGGGGCGATACGAATAATAATATAGAGGCGGGCCTCCGCCTCCAACTTAAAGATTTCGCAATGAAGCCTTGGTAGGCTCAGATGAACTTGATGACCTTATTTGCATACTGGCCGTATGTTTTGGTCATATCTCGACGAAGCCGAACAGAATATGGCTGAGATAAGGCAGAATCAATGTACAACCAGACAAGAGGCGGCGGCAGAGAACACCTCCAGAGGAGCTAGATTACGAGGAGAAAGTGATGTCCCAGGCAGAAAAAGATAACTCGTCATATAAGACTTCAGATGGAGAGTAGCAAGAGAGATAGAAAACCGCATTTCCATATGCTGCCATGTCCATAGTACTAGTGAAGTTATTTATCAACGCAAAGCCATTCCCTCGTTTGTACACCACGGTGAATGCTATGGTTAAAGAATATCCCAGGTCGTGCCACTGAGCTAGAATGTGGGTGAGAATGAATGCGATGATGGTTTATACAGTCTACTGACACAGTCGCTTGCAAAATCGGCTTCCCTTTGAGTTTGCGTAAATATTCAGGCCCCACTTCTCAAACAAGGAGCTCCATATAACCATGCCTCGCCAAATTGGTTAGCTGATTGCAATTACTTGGCTAAGGAACCATAAACTTAGAATGCGTAAGGGGGGTTCGCAACATGGGTATGTACATTTTACTGAATAACTAACATCCTATTATTAAACCAGAATAATCTCTTTAGATTCCTGGTCCATCTCCTCCCCATCCATCACGCCATGGATATAGCAGCTGCCTACCAATTTATAGCTTGAGCTCTTCGTCTTCGTCTCCTGGCGTAATAAAAAGGGCATCCGGCTGCCGGTGAAGATACAAACCAAGTCACCAATCTCACAACCTTTTGGAACAAGGCCCATTCGACCTTCCTTTGTGACACAAAAACGCCTCTCTCCAGAACTACCGCCAATGAAGTAGCTGATTCGATTAAACTGGGATTGAAGACCGAGCATTAAGTCCTCGGATTTCTTTACCTTACGATCGAGGTCTTCACCCTTGGTGACCTTTGCCACCTCTTTCGTAAGACGGAGCCACAATGGAAATATGGCTAAGTATCTCTTAAGCGCTGCGTAGTCTTCTCGGCACTGCTGATCTGTAGGGGGGTCATTTGTGCCGTCAGACAGATGATTTCCTACGATAGTCCTAAATAGTGCTTCGCTGCGCCTTTCGCCCGTATGATACGGATCCCTGGCGTGAACTGCAAACCGATCCACGTCGGCAAGCCACTCTTTCACCAGTTCATATAACGGATCTCTATCATTCCGGCCTTCGTAGACGCTGCTTAGGTATTCTACCTCGTCAAACATCTTCCCATCCAGATAGAGGGTCGTTAAGTCCTTGCTGAGTCTTATAGATGATTTATTGGCGTTTTTCAAGTCCTTCATATCTACAAAACGAGAACGTGAAGTAAAGCTCCAGTCAGGAATCCAGGATGGGAGGTCCGGCGTCTTACGCTCCAGGCCAATGCCCGCGCCATATAGCAACTTCAGAGGTTCCGCTGTCTGGTATAGCAGATAGCCCATGGTCTTGATGTACACTGATCGAGTGGTTTTTGTATAGTCCGGGATGATTACGCTCTTAGAGCTATCCGTGGCCAAGCCTAGTAAAGCAAAGATCCGATCCCGCGGATCAGACGACTCGAAGAACTGAGAATTGTTCAGAAGCCAGGACAATGTCGTGGATTGATTGTAGTCGATGTCACGGCGTAAGGACATCATTGTATCGGCGTTCAATGTTCCACTCACTAGTTCCCTCCGCGAATGTTGGCTATACGGTCCACCGGACGTTTTGTGAGGGAAGGAGGCTAGCATAGGGCGATCCCAGAGCAAGGCCAGGCCCCGGCTGACATAGGTCCAGTCCATGCATGTGTTGCCGTAGATGATGTGCAGCTTCTTGGCAACTGTGACTTCTTGGATGATCCACACGCGGCGGAACCAGGGGTTGCGGATAAAGTTTGCGAGCGCGTCCCATCGTGCTAGTTCAGATTCAGTTTTATATAAGTAGTGTTTGTTTAGTTGCTCAAGCGACCATCCCATGCCTTCCCTGAGGTAATATAGTTCAGACATGAGAGATTGGACCAAGTGAGCATCTGCTGAATAGCCTAGCCAAGCAGTAACGACACACGCACGGCCGAAAATGTCCCTCATCATCTGCACTTGAGCCGTTTTCTCCTCAGAGTGGTCCTGGTTGATGCACACCTGGTCAATCCAGATCAGTCTGTTGCGCCACATAGACCTGCGTCTGAGAAGAACGTTATACGCGCTCTCTGTAATCCATAATGCTTTACCATCGATGAAGATCCGCTTCGATGGCGTTGGATCTCCCCAAACGTACGATACCGCCTCATATGGCTCGTTGCTGGACATAGAGACCAGACGAATTGTAACAAACTCGCATCTGATCTCCTGGGAGCCTCTTCCTCGATGGATCTTGATTAAACGTATATGCCTACTTGGAAGACGATTATATATGCTCTGGTTGTTCTCGTCAGGTGCAGCAATATCCTCGCGGGAGGATAGCCACAGCTGTGGAAAGGCTGCAAGCCACCGATTGACAGTGTGGCTTACTGAAAACACCGTACTCTGACATGTCTGCCGGATAAGGGGTATATGAAATGGTGGGCGAGGCCGCTCGTCAAGGAGATGCCTAGGGATATAATCAATGTACCAGATGATAATGATTGCGGTGACTATCTCGGCAATTAAGGCCGCCCCAGCACCGACAATGACCGTTCCAAGTAATGAACCCGTGCTGCACAGCGCTATAGTCGTCAACTCAGAAGCAAACCACAATAGAATACTGCTCAAGAGGTAATGAACCGCTTCACGATCTGAAATTTCCTCCAGGACGTGGCTAATAATTGGGGAGCCAAAGGCGTCTAGCATGCCTAGGGGCGAAGCTGTCCATTCGAGTGACAGAATAGGTAGTATCGCTATCAGAAACAGCAGGCTAGGAAGCTGCTGAAAGGGAACCTGTCGGCTTGCAGGCTGGAAGATAATGAGAATGAAGATGATACTGAACATGAGGCTCCAGGTGGATGTGGAGTGAGGGACAAGCCTTGGCAGCCATTGTATGAGAGCGTAGCAGACTGGCGAAAGAACCAACCGGTGAATCTGGAGCTGTGCTGCGATAGGATACTGGCTCTGAACGAACGTCTCAGCTTCGGCCTCCGTTTTAGAGCGTACAGTTGCTTCGCGAGCCATACGGACTTTCCACTGCACCAACTCGTTCATGGCATCGTCGATCTCCCGCACAATTGGCAGCGGCATCTTGAAATTCAAGCAGTATCACAACCGTCATGACATTGTTAGAGTATCCACGCCTGGTGTTAAAGTAGCCGTCTTGATGGTTGCAAGTGCTCGGTTAAAGCGACCATTGGCTAACTATATTTGGTGATGGTGCTGACGAAAAAGCAATTCGAAAGCTCGGAAGAAAACCTTGTTTCGCAAGCGACTGTACAGTACGTATATGTTTACTTTATTTTTATCTCTATCTTATAGAAATTAACAGAAACACATGTCTCTACGGCACTCAAAAATTGCCACCAATTTTTTAATGCCTTCTGCGATCGTAATTACAGTACTTAATGCTACAGTTTACTATTATTTTGATGGCAGAGGACACAACATCACATTTCCACGTTAAGATCTGCTTATCTTACTGCCTTATAGGAGCTCAATTTCATGCGGTAATTAATTACCCTGGAATGTTTTGCTAGAGCAACATATTTGGGCAAAGAGTAAAAAGCGCGCTTTGGGATACAATGTAGTTATCTCTCACGCTACATGGCGCTGACTCGATTTAGTTTTAGGCACATGCGAGGAGCCTCTAATCAGGGCAGTGTAGTAGAAACATCATACCTGGAATTATGGTGAAGCCAGTTTCGCAAACGATTGTATTTCTCTGAGTAAAGCTATCAGATTGTGCACTTTAGCGCAATATTTAGGGTAGAATGGGCAAGAATTAGCTAGGTGTCTGTGATACCTTAGAGTAAGAGCAGTCCAGGGTGCACAGCCACAGGTGTCCCCAAATGGACCCCGCTAAAATAATAAACAACGTGGGTGCTAGCCGGCTGGTCACACGAAGCCTTCGAAATTAATTAAAGTAGTGGAATTGTGGAATTTCAAAAAGTGGCAGAATAAGCAGTTGGTACAGTAGAATTCGAAACCACCTTCACATCAAAACTCTTTGTGCTTTATAGTAACTCCTACTGAAGAATTTCTCGACCTAGGGCTACAGAAGGCCTTTACTGTCTTGTATATAGTATGGTAACGGTAATTTCAGATAAAAAGAGGACACATCTTTTATATGATTATTCTTTTAACATCGAATATCATACAGTAGGAGTCGAAACTAGCTTCAGTTTCTACACTAAGTTTTCAAAATTCGCGTAAATATCCTCGCAGGTGATGTGTAGGCTTAAGTAGTTAGTACTTCTACCAGCCGTAGCATACTGATCTAAACCGTAGGCGAGTCTGTACTAGGTACCTGTATGTACATGTCACGTGTTATGAATTACCTGTACTATATTTCCAAACATTGGAAGATTTTAAATTTAGGGATCAGCTAAATCGCGCCCACCTTTCCGCTTCAAGACAGCGCATCACGTGTGCCCGCGCCTCGAATTCTATGCCGCCACTTAAAGATCAGCTCTTTGGGCCTCAGCAACTGAGCCTTATAGTCCATAAAGAGAGGTTCATGGCACGTCTGGATCTCCTCTCGCAGCAACATCGCCATTGTCTTGTGTTATGACCCTAAATGTAACTTGAAAGGTTACTTGCCTTGTCGAGAACTCGGTTCGGAAAAGCACAATGGTCCGAAGGGTCAATAATACCACATAAAGGAGGCTGCTCAATCATTAGCACGTCTTGTGCCTTATATAATCAATAATAAATGAGAATTTCCAAATACGCAGAAATACTTGGTCGACGGAACCCAGACACTGAAACAGGACCCACAACATCCCCGTTGTAAAGAAGAAACATACCCAACGACCCCCCCAAGCACAAGACTAATATCAGTTAGGATCCCTGCCGCCAGATTCCAACCACGACAACCTGGAGGAGGGATATTTGGGTCTATATTTGGGTCTATATTTGGGTCCTTAGGTCTTGGGTATCCCGGTTTAATATCGCACAAGTCGGGGGTCATAAACAATTCAAAAATCCGATGGATAGTCGACGAAATAATACAGCAGGCGAGTACGATGTCGACGATGAGATTCAAGAGAACGGGAACATTGGAATATTGGTTGATGATTGAAAAGAAGGTTGCGATAAGTAACTTTTAGATATCAATGGGTATAATCTAGTGAAGAGCTGTAATATAGGGGGAAGGGAGATCAGTACGAACATATATAAGAAGAAACTGTTGAGGAATATCAATGTACCAATGGAAAGGCCAAAGCGCGACTATAACAAATTCTGTAATGAGACTAAGAAGGGCGAGAACTGAAATGACCAGGATCACTGCGGTGAGACGCTTGCTGATTCCGTGGATATGAGCCGAGGCTGGAACATGTTCAATATGAGGGGCATTGCCGCTCACATCGCCGAGAAGAGGGGTAGTTTCAGTTTCTGCCATTTCGGCTGCTTGAGGTTGGGCTCAATATGAAAGCTGAAGAAAAGAGGTAAACGAAAGGTTCAAATAGTGTTGCTGATCAGACCCCGCTAATCGCTCGGTTACGTAACTTGGCTCACCCACTTAACCACAGTATTACAGGCCAGTCGATGTTGGTCTTATCAAACCGCCTCATGAGGTCCCGCGTCTTGCGATCTGTAACAGATACCACAGCCGTTGTATCGTCGGAAGCAAAGGGTCTCTTTCTCTTAAGCGAAGCATTCTTTAACTGGATATATAAATATCCAATCCTTCTAATTACAATTTAAGTACTTAAGTATTAGATTAGGATCCCTAGAGGCATCGCCAGCCACCTTAGCACAGCGCAGTCCGACTGCCTCCGCACAGTAACTGGAGGATACCGCGCAACTCAGATTCGACACCTCGAGGTCGAAGCAGCTACCCCACCAATCCATATATACCTCAATAAGAGAGTTGCAGAATTTGAGTCAAGGCTCGAATATACAGGCATGGCCAAAAAGGTGCGTAGCGCCTGCGCTGCAGTGGCGACCCGCCTCCGACGGCAGAGGACAAGAATCAGGCCGGTAGGATCGCAACTCCTGCCTAAGGGAGGAGAATAGAAGGCGAAGTGGGCAAGCAGGTGGTGCGCCGAAGGGGAGCTGATAACAGACGAGGCAGTAGAGAGGGACTGGAGACTATAGTGGCAAGGTAAGGTCAAGATACAGGCGAGGTCTCGGGGAGGACCTAGTGCACAACCGGCGGATATAGACCCTGAATTTAAAGGGAAGAAGGCCCTCCAGAAACACCAGGGCCTCAAGAAGCATGAAAGCTCCCTTCTTATATAGATCCGTACAGGCATGGTAGGGCTCCGTATATTCCTGTTCCAGCGAAGGGTCCCAGAAGTGAACACGCTGCTCTATCGCTGTTGCATTACAGGAGAGACACCAGCCCATATAGTCCTTTTTTGCCCAGAACTACAACAAGAGAGAGAGGAGCTCCAGATGGCCCTCCTGCCGCACTCCCTTCAAACCACCCGCGACTTCATAGCGGTAACGGCAGACCCAGCCTGTACAGGGATGGTGGTAAGGTGGCTACTAGCCACCGGCCGCCTCCCTGAGTTCCGGCGAGCCTGCAGGTATACAGCAATCTAGGACCAGGAGGAGGAGGAAGAAAGGGGGCTATAGAGGCCCCAGGTAGTATCATATAGTCGGCGGTGAGACCGGCTAAGTAGCAGCAAGGACCAGGCGAAGACGCTTTATGTATATAGGGACCAATATATAAGGGTTTTGTCCAGCCCTAAGGGGCACGGTTTACCTTATGATATTTCTAGTAGAGGTTCTGTAGCTAGATAGCTAAACAGAGTATTAATAATAATAATAATTAGATTAGGATAATCTGCTTTGCCTACCGATTAAGAAGGCAAAGTGCGGATGACTAAAGATAGCCTGTATCTAAACTAACTAGGAAGAAATAAGAGTACATAATTGCTTAATTTGTCGTTAACCTGGCTATAATCGAAGGATCTGCCTTAATTAGCCTATAGAGCATGGATGAGCTTAAAGGATATAGGATTAGTTAGTAGAGGATTTAGATTTAGCCTCTTTTTCTAATTGGAGTGATTATTCTAATACTACATCTGAAGTTATAGAATTAGATTAGGATTAGGTAGATAGCTAGGATTAAGATTAGTTTAATTAGTTTAATGATATATTCTAGCCTAAGCAAGAGTAGTGGATATATGATTACGAGATTTAGGATTAGGATTAAGGAGCTTAATTGATCTAGGCGCAAGAGGTTTAAGATGACGAGGTTTACGAACGTCGATATCTATAAGGGAAGCGGCGTCGTACTGGAAAGGCTACTGTTCTAGTTATATTAGATTTGGAGTAGTTAAATTAATTACTATTGCACTGTATAGCTATAGTAAGGATATCAGGATTAATACTAGAAGGCAGGGCTATTTTCAAGTACTAATGTTACTAGAATAGGGTGCGACTCCCAGCTACTGTAATGATCTGAAAGGTCGGTTGTGAGCAATTAATTAAGTTATGAGGTCGGGTTTTAAATATTTCAACGGAGCGAGGTCGGTGTTAGTAAAATGCCGTATAATAAATTATATAATTATAATATAATATTGACTAGGGCTTCAAGCACATATGTCACGATGTCTAAGGAGTAGTGGCAATATACGCAATAGCATACGACTGTATAGTCGTAATGGCTTACGCATGTTGCCACATAAGCAGGTATATAATAAGCGTCGTGTTCTGTAGTCTAATCCCCTTAGTTGTCTCTGCATCACTTAAGTTATCCACTGCTTTCGGCATTCTGCTATGCCGAAAGCCTATAGTCAATATAACTGAGTTTCACCTTGATTCCTGACTACACCTGTGCACCTATATTGCCTCTGATCAAGATATAATACAAAGATTTCGTAATTATGGATTATTGTATTGTCTTGCGCCCTTCTCCAGTAGCAGTCTCACCACTGCCTCGTGCTTGCTTGAGTTATTTCTTTGTCGAAACTATGGGACTTATCGAGACAATGGGCCTTTATCTCGAAACAATCTTTACAGATCCAAAAATCCCCACCACTACAGACTTTGCAATAATAGTAAGCGTCTTTATCTAAGACACCTAGCATGCAAACGTCGCAATATCCAGAGTCTTTACCGGCTAGGACTGAAATGGTTGTAGTAGGCAAGTCGTCTTCTTGAGCAATCATACCATTTTCTTTGTACTTTTCAAGGAAAAGGTCGGAAATTTCGGGATGTTCGGTCCGTTGTGCCCACCATAAAGGAGTCTGACCGAAACTGTCTTGGACATTCAAGGCGTGACTTTTGGTTAGGAGAAACTCAACTACATCTTTGTGTCCCATCCTTGCCGAGATTGATAATGGTGTCGAATCGTAATAGTCCTTGGAGTCAACGTCAACTCGGTTTGTGGCGAGCAGGAGCTCAATATTGACTTTATTTCCATTCTTAGCCGCGTACAACAACGGCATCCGACGAACGTTATCCTCTGCTTTGATATCAGCGTCGTGCTCAAGCAGCAGCTTGACGATCTCGACGTTCCCCTTGTCTGAAGCTGAGTGTAATGGCGTCCAGCCGTTGTTGTCCGCAGTTGTCACATTGGCACCCTTCTCGAGCAGCAGCTTCACGGTAGCCTCCTGCCCGTTCTCAGCAGCCCATAATAGCGGCGTCTGGCCGTCGTTATCCCTCGCCTCAATCTCAGCACCCTTCTTAAGCAGCAGCTTTATAGTAGCCTCCTGCCCAAGGAAAGCAGCCTGAAATAGCGGTGTCTGGCCGTTATTATCCCTCGCCTCGATCTCGGCACCCATCTCGAGCAGCAGATTTACAGTAGCCTCCTGTCCGTTCTCAGCAGCCCATGATAGCGGCGTCTGGCCGTCATTATCCCTCGCCTCGATCTCAGCACCCTTCTTAAGCAGCAGCTTTATAGTAGCCTCCCGCCCGTTCTCAGCAGCCCATGATAGCGGCGTCTGGCCATCGTTATCCCTCGCGTCGGTCTCGGCGCCCATCTCGAGCAGCAGCTTTATAGTAGCCTCATGCCCAAACAAAGTAGCCCGCGATAGCGCCGTCCAGCCGTTATCATCCTTTGCCTCAATCTTAGCACCCATCTCGAGCAGCAGCTTTACGGTGGCCTCCCGCCCGTTCTCAGCAGCCCATGATAGCGGCGTCTGCCCGTCGTTATCCCTCGCCTCGATCTCGGCGCCCTTCTCGAGCAGCAGCTTCACGGCAGACTCATGCCCGTTCTTAGCAGCCCGCAATAGCGGCGTCCGGCCGTTGTTATCCCTCGCCTCGATCTCGGCGCCCATCTCGAGCAGCAGCTTTATAGTAGCCTCCTCCCAGTTCCCAGTAGCCCATAATAGTAGCGTCTGGCCGTAGTTGTCCCTCGCCTCAATCTCGGCGCCCTTCTCAAGCAGCAGCTTTATAGTAGCATCCTGCCCGAACAAAGCAGCCCGCAATAGCGGTGTCTGGCCATAGTTATCCCTCGCCTCGATCTCGGCGCCCATCTCGAGCAGCAGCTTTACGGTGGCCTCCTGCCCAAACACAACAGACCGCAATAGCGGCGTCTGGCCGTTGCTATTTCTCGCCTCGATCTCGGCGCCCATCTCGAGCAGCAGCTTTACAGTAGCATCTTGCGAGTTCTCAGCAGCCCGCAATAGCGGCGTCCGGCCATTATTATCCTTCACCTCGATCTCGGCGCCATTTTCAAGCAGCAGCCTCACGGTAGCCTCCCGCCCGTTCTCAGCAGCCCATGATAGCGATGTCTGGCCGTTATTATTCCTTGCCTCAATCTTGGCACCCATCTCGAGCAGCAGCTTTACGGTAGCCTTATGCCCGTTCTTAGCAGCTCGTAATAGCGGCATCTGGCTAGTGTTATCCCTCGCCTCTCTCTTGGCGCCCATCTCGAGCAGCAGCTTTACGGTAGCCTCCTGCCCATTCTCAGCAGCCCACGATAGCGGCGTCCAGCCATTTTCATCCTTCACCTCAATCTCGGCGCCATTTTCAAGCAGCAGCTGGACAATGGCCTTAATCCCAAAGTATGCTGCCAAATGCAGTCCTGCCACATCCTTCGGGAATCTTTGGCTATACTCTTTACGTGATAAGTACAACTTCTTAGCTAGTAGCGCTTGGATCGATGCCTCCATATAAGCCTTTCTCTTAAGAAAGCCAATGATTTCGAAGGTTAACGTGGGAACCGCTCGAGCATGATGCCCCCAATTATGTGCTGCATAGTCGTATAGCTTGTTTAATTGAAGCCGTTGTTCAAACTCCGTATCGTTTTGGCAAATTCCACTCTTAAATTGGTTAAATGAGAGGTACGAAATACAGATTGCCGTGATATTAGTCTGTGCGTCAGGGAACCATTGCATTTGCGTTCGTTCAAAGTACTCCTGTGTTGTATAATGGATTAATCGAATAATCCCACTTTCTTCATCGATTGTAGCTAACCCAGCACATACTGAGATTATTCTTTCAGTTCTCTCGAGATTATCTTCGTCAAGCTTAGAGTCACCAACTACTACAGCAAGAGCATGTTGAAGTTCCGACGTAGTTAAAGGCCTCCTAGCGCAAGTGATCCACGATAGAACCTTTTCGGCTAGTCGACGAAAGCCTGGTTGTTGCATATAAATCCTTTCCATGATATCCTTGTACGCCTCGTCTAATACTTCGCGATTCTGGTCTTCGCTCGATCCTGGATTCTGCCTCCGGAAATGGCTTAATGCGCTTCTAACAACTCTTGGTGTAGTCTTATCGTCGAGTGAACGAAGGTAAATCTGTGCTAAGAGAAACCTATTAGCTGGTTAGTAAAGATACTGCATTTAAATGATACCTAGAACATACATGCCATCGACCGCGTCCGATATTTCGACCTTGATCTCATCTTGTAACTGCTGGCTCCAGTCATCGAATGGCGTTAGGTGTTTCATGTGGGCTTCCAAGTATCTCCCTATATCCTCCTTACTTGCACGAATCTCGAATGATATGTTCCCCTGGAATTTTGTAGTGATTTCCGGTATGAACCTTGAAGTTACAAAGAGGTTCACCCCGTAATTAGCCTGAAGGCTGAACATCTCTGATAGAAATCTTTTTCGACAGCTATTAGAAACTTGGCATTCATCAAGTGCATCAACAATAAGGAAGACTCTGGAATATAGTGTAGTAATAGCCTGGAGAGATCTAGAAATCTCCTCAAGGGATGGTCGTGTCCGTTTCGTCTTATGTCGATCATAAAGCTCTTTCACAGTGCTTGGTAGAGACGGCTGGTTCTCAGCTAGCTGTTTTAGCAAGCTCGCGAGCAAGTCGTTAATCTTCTGCTCGTCTTGACGCCGGAAGTTGAAGTAGATATAAGCGATGCCAATAGTTGGGTCGTCGGAAAACCGTGTAGTGAGCTCTTCAACTATAATGGAAGTGAGAATTGTCTTCCCTGCACCTGGAATTCCAGGACAAAATAATGTCTGCTTATTTGTCTCTCGCCAGGATTGGTACTCTGTAGAATCAAGGAGCCATTGGCCCGTTCCCTCTTGTCGCCGAGCAATGAAGTCGTTTTGCTGAGGAGCATAGTCAATTGAGGTGAGCCAGTCGAGGACAGCTCGACGCCCTAGATCTTCTTGGTGCTGTACTAACCTAACTACGTTGTCTTGAGTAAGTCGTCCGTTGAATGCAGTTAGGAAGCCAATGTTGGTGCTAATACGACTCCGTAGCTCGTCGATATCCTCTGGCTTCCACTTAAGCCTCTTCCATACTCTTTTGATTCTCTTGCCGACACTGCCGCTTTCAGGAGAGCTAAGCTCACTGTTTTTGTTTAGTATTTGTTGTAGCTCGTCGAGAACATTTCGGCAGCTTTGATCGATGTCTTCCAAGCCTTTCTTTTCGTCGTTGTTAAGCTCCCGATTTGGAAAGGCGATGTCGGCATCTTGAAGGACGATCGAGAGACTTCTAACCCTATTTAAGTACAATAGTTAATGGTGATCGAACTTCCATTTAAATAACCTACTCATCTGAAATAGCCTTGAATTGACTCGGCGCATCTGCAAATTCTTTCCGGATCTTGCTGGCCAGCTGGATTGCCGCGAGAAAATCGCCAACGCTAAAGCCAAAGCTCATCGTGACATCACTCTGTCATGTACACGGGAAAGCTGGCTGAGAGCAGCGAAAAATGAGAGAATATTGCTTGCTGGCTTCGCAGATATGTCGTCTGGACTCAGCCTCACGAGGCTGAGTCCATCCCTGCTAGGCAGACTTGGGCCAGATGCGGAAGGTGCCGTCACGTGTAATTAAAAGCTTGCTTTCTCTTAACTTATGGGGGGCTTTTTGCACCAACCAAAAATTCGTTAGTCGCTTAGAGTAGAAGTACTGATCAGTGTAGTAATTCTGCTTAAATTTACAAGTTATAATAGTGATAAAGTTAATAATAGCTTCCTAGCATATAAGTAAGCTTTATAGCCTAGATATGACTATTTTATAAGTATTAGAGGTGATAAGAGCTTAGTAGTTATGCTAGAGTGAAGAAGCTCTGCTTTGCGATAAATAGAGATTGTTAGTAAATCAAGCGTAAGTACAACGATACGAAAATTAATTTTCAAATATGAAAGGCTTAGAGCATTTCAAATTAGCTACGGAACATAAAATCTTTAAAAATATAAGAAATATCGATATGTACATGGGTTTTGAGATGATCAAAGTCAAAGTACCGATAAAATTTCTCGGCACGGCGGGTTTCTCGCTTCGCAGGGATGGACGCTAGTGCATGACCTACGCATCTCTTTCTCTTCAAAGGCAGAAATTTTAGCCACAACCAATTCGCCTTTTACTGTCTGTACTGCAAAATTAATCTGACTAGGAATGAACTGGTCAACCAAACAGGCCCTAAGCTTGCGCTGGCCCTAACAGATCCCTGGTGCTTGTAATTCGTGCTTCCTAGCTTATGGCCGCGCTATGATCAACTGCAATGACCCGTCGAAGAAAGGCTGGCTCCGATAGTTGCCGTAGCGTAGGTCCCAGGTGCCGTTGTTGAGATCACGCTGAAGTTCATCCACGAACCGTTCACCGATGCTACTATCGGTAAAGCTCCAAGCTGAGTTGGCAAGCCTCGCACCCGGCTCGAGGAGGCGCTCGGGCCGCCCATAATAGGCTTCACCAAAGCCATCCGTACAATTCAGTGGGATTGGCACGGGTACGATTTCAACAGTACCTCCCAATGCTTCCTTCATGGTATCCAGGGATGGATACCGACTGGCTTCGACGGCTATTACCTCGGGCGCATATGCATGCAGCCAAAAACGTTCTAGTTGAGCAGGATCACAGGTAAGGATGAGTACCGGCCCACGGGATACACGGCGCATTTCTCGAAGCCCAGCGTGTAGGTTCTGCCATTGATGCACCGTAAAGGTCGCCATGCTGGCATCGAAGCTGTTATCAGCAAATGGCAGTCGTTCGGCGGTTGTGTCGATCGCCGCTGGCAGATGGGCAGGGCGCTGAGACCGCATCGATGCTGACGGTTCCACGGCCGTCACATCACGATCGATCGGCTCGTAGGATCCAGCACCCGCGCCGACGTTTAAGACCGTCTTAGCATTGCCGAGGGCCTTCCAAATGAATTGGGCAATATATGGATCTGGCTGACGATAGTGCGCGTAACCTGCCCCGATGATGCTGTAGTTGGCATCCCCAGCGCTGCCATCCACGTATCTGTCGTATGCTCGTTCTTTCTCCATCCAGCAAATATACTGCAACCCTGGTACGGAAGTATAGTGTTAACAGCAATCTTCTCACAGCCGATAGGATGTTAAGCACTCGTGCTAATACGTCCTAAGGGGGGAACAACCTACCATTTATAATTAAAAGGCTTCGGGACGAATGCGCCCTAAACGGTGCCGGTTGTCGGAAATGGGATGCTCTCTGAGTCATAGTCTACGCGCGTCTCGACCATATATGCGACTGGACCACAATTTGCACGTAATAGCAGTAGTGATCCTAGTACCTCCGATAAGGGATCTTGACCCTCGACGAACGAACTCTGGTTGGTCTAGGGAGCTATCTGATCAACTTAGTTTGATTGTCAACCCAGTGGGTGATCAGAGCCGTTGTTCCAGCAGCTCACGAAGCGAAGTAACTGATGTAAGATGCCTGATTCTTGACGCAAGTCGAAGCTGTTTTGATGTGTTTTCTAAAAAGAGGGTAGGCATACTCATAAGTCATTCTGTCGGCGAGAATGACGAGCTTCAAATTCCCCACGACTTCTTGGTGCGGACGAAGTTCAGCATAACCAATTGGTAGGCTGAGGAGCTCTGACATGATGGCGGTTCGAACTCGAGATATTATGTTGTCTCATTCTCGATTCTAGTGTATTTGAGCCTAGAAGGGCTGCTTTTGACACTCCGCAACAGGTTCTGACTCTCGTGTTGCAGATAGACTTCGAGACCTTTGCGAAATGTGCTGACCAGCATATACACGTCCCAACTCTTGCGCTTCTCGCTGCTTTTGCCTTCTTAAAACCCAGAATTTTAGCAAGAATTCGCTAAGTAACAAAAGGCTAGACTTACCACAGGGAAAGGAGATCAGGATAAGCACTTTAAGAAAGCCCCAGGTTGCTGCGTTGTCCCAAATTGTATTACATCGCCATTCAAGTCTTTAGCAGCTGTAGCATCTGTGCAGACGTAGAGTTTGCCGACCTGCCTTGGTTTACAGAGGAGCAATACTATCATGCTCCCTCTATTTTTTGCCATACTCTCGCATGACGGTAGACACACGGGCCCAACTCGGTTACGGCGTAGGTGCTTGAGGATGTTTAAGGGAGCAGTTAGGGCGGTCAAGGGCAGATCGAGAGCTAGAAGGACCTGTGTAATCTCTTATTTAAACAAGTTAATAAACTACTAATTCTTATTACGGTATAGAATAAAGAAGAGTAGGAAAGTCTAGAAAATCTTAGCATCTTAGCTAGTCTAATGTAAAGAGTTAGAGGATTATATTTAGACACTATATAGAGCCGATGTTTCGGTTCGGGAGTAAGAGGGATCCGATGTTTCTAGCTAAGGTTTCGGTTCGGGGGCAAAAGGGATCCGAAGTTCGCTCAGCTGGCGCTACATATCTGTCTTTCATAAAGCACAGAAATCCACGATCCTCGTGCAGTCGCATTCTTAAATCATTCTTTCTGTTACCTTTTTCTCTTTTTGGCAGCGTCGGTACCAGGGTACCAGCCATGAAGCTCCTCCCGTCTCACTTGTCTAAACTAGCAGTTTTCTTGACTCTCTCCGTGGTCTCGTCCTCCCTTGCTGCAGTTCTGCCTCGCAGAAATTGTATTGACGTTCAGATTCCTGTCACTGTCGCTGCGAATAATCGTGTCATCGCCGATATTTCAGGGCTTCTCGAAGATCCTACGACGATTTTTGAATCCACGACGACGACGTCGACAATCTTTGATCTTCTGCTTGGTAATTTCCCCGTCGAAAGCACAGAGACTTTCGCCGCGACTTATTGTGAGCCCACCAACCAGGTTCCCAGTAGGACAAATACTCTTCAACTGCTGGTTCCTGGTATTACATATAATAGACGGTACTGGGATGGCTCTCTGTCAGTCACCAATCAGTCATCTTTCTCATATGTCGATTACGCTCTCTCGCAAGGTTACCCGACTCTGAATATCGACCGCATCGGCACCGGGCTCTCTTCACACCCGGACCCGCTCTTGACGTTGCAACTCCCGTTTGATGTACGTGCAACCCATGTTCTAATTCAACATATCAAGCAAGGGACCACTACTGTCCTCCCACGCGCCTTCGATAAAGTCATTTTTGTGGGCCACTCCTTTGGTTCAATTATAGGGAACAATCTTGTAAAGGACTTTCCCGCCGACGCAGACGCCACTGTCTTGACCGGCTTTTCCAAGAGTATCGCTCAAGCGCTTGCTGGAATTCTTATCGATGTTCCTCTTCCAGCAGCACTGTTCGACCCTGCCCGCTTTAGTACTCTGCCGTTACTGTATATTCTCCTGACGGACAAGTCCAACCGTGAAGCTTCCTTCTATTATGGGCCTGATGTATATTATTCCAGAGCCAATTACAATATTGATTTTGCGCAAACAGACACTGTCGGTGTTGGGGAGGCATTAACCGCTTTTCCAGGTATATCGGCTGCACCTGCATATACGGGTAAGGTCTTCATCCTAACCGGCAATGAGGATGCGGCTTTCTGTGGACTGGGTAGTACATTACTCGGCCAGGCAAATTGCGGGAACGGCCCTGGTAGCATCATTGATACTACTAGAGAACTCTTTCCGAATGCTGCAGTCTACGATTATTATGTCATTCCCAACTGCGGACACTGCCTAAACTATCAATTTTCGGCCCCTGATTCCTACAGCCGTGTGCATCAGTGGCTGCAAGGTCAAGGCTTCTAAATGAAGGCTATGTGAGAGATAAATAGACAGATCCCACCCGACGCTTTTCGGATTCAATGGATTCACCTCACAGCTCATTCCTTATGGGCTGCGTTTAGAGATGGTGTTACGTGGAAGCTTTTGGGTTCAGGCTCATCGTTCTTCTAACTAGTCTATCGGTAGAGCACGAATTTCGTTTCATGATTTTCTATAATATCCGATAAAGAAAATTCTCACCGCCAAGGATCGATAGACTTAGTTCAACCCTCATCAAGCTGATTGGCTACAGTGCCGTATGATTAGAAAGTCATAAATCATTTCACGTTCACAACTTTGTCTATTGACTGTGACTTGGGCAAAAGAAAGCTCACCTACATTGCCGATCCTATCTTGAAATGCTGTAAACGCTGGCCTCGCAAGGATTTTCTCTGATTTAAGGCTGCTTTCAGGAGGGTATAAATTCCTGACTCAACCCAAAGGTGACAGAGCCAGGGCTCATGCTACGTGCTACAGAGAGATTCCTAGAAGAGAGCCCGCCTAATATGCCGTGGAAATTGCAGGCCGAAGTCGTGGCCCCTGAGACGGTGGCAATAACGCAGACGGTAGCCTCCCGTCACTTGAATTTTGTGCAGGAAAGATCTGATGAGTAGAATGCCAGAATAATTAAGGCGATGGCCACGGGACTCGAGGTAGACGCTTGCCTTCCCTTTTTTGAATTTCTTTTGAAAACACCATAACTATATGTGGGCAGTCCAGCGATTCTCCAGGACGACGAGCCGAATAGGGTATGCTCTCTCGTAACCCCTGCCGTGTCTATTGTGCAGCTTAATGGAGGTGGTGATAGTAGCCCTGGCAGTGTCAATAACCCTAACTGGAATAGGGTGCTGATCCAAGATGGTCGCTTGATGGCAATCGCATCATTTACTTTTAGGGCCTTGCCCATTCACCGGCCTATAGTGGCGTGCAGCGTCTTGGATGCAATATTCTCAATCTCATCGCTATGTTATTCGACCCGGTTCGACATACAAGCAGCTGCCAAAGTTGGGAGAAGAGGAGAGCTCAAAAATCCGAAAAGAGCAGTAGTGTTGAAAAGAGAAGAAATACAAGCAGATTGAAGCTGATATGCAAATGATTCCTGTTGGACCAAAGGGGGGTGGAGGTATTATGTTTGGAGTGCGGATGCCTAGCTTGTTCGTCTGGTTTTGAAATCGAGAACTTTCTCTATATAGAGGGATCCGGGAGTAGCAACAGGCGCAGACTTTTTAAAGCCATGATAGTAGACAAGGGCCGAGTTTTAGAAGGCATGCCTCTAATAATTGGCTCTAATTTTCTGGGGTTTAATAAAGTGTTTCAAGGCCCTATTATACCTCTTTCTTTTGCATTCTTCCTCTTTAGACCAAGAAAGTCTACTTGCGTTGACTGGTCCATTCCAGTCATCCTTAATAATTCTAAAGCTTACGAGGCCGACATGATACCATAGAGATATCGTCAAGTTATGCTTTTGAAAAGGCGACGCAAGTAACTTATTTTGGTTGCCTATCATTTGATCAGTCATTTTTGGGTCCACTTATATCTTTGTTGTGTTTATAATTTCACATATCCCTTCAACTCAGTGAAAGCCAAAGTCACACTCATAACCAATTTAATTATTTTTAGCACAAGTCATAATCTTTTACTTTTCTAGCCATATGCCGAATTTATCCGTAGAGTCCCACTCTGATGCGCCCGTCTAATTGGTATAAGTACCAGAGTATTTGAGGTAGTAATATGAGCGTTTTCTGGAGAACATGTATATGTCCCAGCTTCAATGTTTCCTCGATGTGGGGAGTTACCAGTATATGATGTGCCGATATCTATGATCCAGTTCCCGGAGGGAGGCAATGTGGATCCCGACACGTCCTCGAACTCATCGTGTTATGTCAACTCGTATCTGAGAAGAATGGAAATATCGGCTAGGGTCTGGACCATGGCTATAGCCCTCATATTCAAGCGCTACTTGAACCCAGAAATCTGCTTATTGCAATACTCCATAAAGCCGTCTGCGATTCCTGTCCCTCCATCCTCTTTCGACTTCATGGCAGCTAATAGATCCTCTCTAGGGTTTGGATGGAGACGGCCCCAGGGTAAAATGTATTTTCCTCCGTCCTGAATGGTCAATCTATCCGAAAACGCAGCCCAGAGAGCCGTATATGCGCCATTCCTAGCTGGGTACAGGAGAGGAGCAGTAAGTATTGGAACTATGGCTGGGAGGTGCCTCGTCAAATCGGTCTTGAGATTTCCAGGATTTTGCGCAAGACTTAAGATGCCGTCCTTTCCAGCTTGGTTCGCCAGAGAGTTAGCCAGGAACCAGTTCCCGACTTTGGTGTTGACGTAATTGTGCTGCTGGTTCGCGTGCGGATGCTCCAACTCTGAAAGCTCGATCGCAATGGTGGGAGCTGAGAGGTCTACCACGATCGAGGATGTCCAAATCGCGCGGACTGAGCCGCTCGCGCTGATTGCAGCTGTGCGCCGCAGTGTTGGGAGAAGCAATTGAGTAAGTAGATGCGGACCAAGGCAATTGGTACTTAACTGCAGCTCGTGGCCCTGAGCGGAGACGGAGCCACGTGGGGGATTGGACACGCCAGCATTGTTAAAAAGGACGTCAAGTCTGGATTCGGCCGCGATGAAAGTGGCAACTGCGGGTTTGATGCTGGCTAAATCATCGAGGGAGAGTTTCAGGAAGATCACGTCGCCCGCTGATGAGGTCATGCACTGGGCCTTGATCTTGACCACGGCCGCCTGCCCCTTCTCTTCGTCGCGCCCTGCAAGGTACACCGTTCCTCCAGCTCTATAGAGAATGGCGCATAGCTCAAACCCGACACCAGAGTAGCCCCCTGTGATTATAAAGACTCTGCCCTCTTGGCTGGGAAGTGTGGCTTCGGTGATGGTGGGTGCGGGAGGGAAAAATTGCGACCAAGTGACTCCCATGGTGAGTGAATGAATCTGGTGTAAGAGGTACTAAAAAGTTGTGGTTTATGAGAATACACGTAAGATACAGCAGTTCAGTAAGTTTTATCTAGATGGTGAGAGTGGCTGGGATTTAGTGCGTGTGCAGCTTAATGGCATGGTAAGTAAAATTGCAGCCCGATTGCTCGTAAACGGTGACGTTGACATGTACGTAAAATCCGACCGAGTTTCAACAAGTAACGGACAAGGAGGTGACGATCACCTTGGGTCAGGAAGATGAACTAATCAAAAGACCAATAATGAGTTAGAAGTCATCTACGACGCTCATCCGTTCTCTCTTCGTATGCATGTTATAATTACTAGCTAGATTCTGCACTATTCCTGAGACTCTGCGCTACAAACTTGCAGTTCAGCACAATCCTATCTGCTAAATCTAATAACGACATCTCACTTAGTATGTCAAATATGCTAACATCGACTCCTGTCTCTCTAAGAATCCAGTTTCTCGTCCCTACAGCTACTAACGAGTCAACGCCGTAAGCGTTAGCCGGCTTCCTTGTATCAATGTCACTAGCTGCCATATTCATCGCCTTCGACAAGACGGTGGCTAGCCCAACGACGACAGCAGATACTGCATCGGAGACTGTACCAGCTTCCGATAGATGGTCTTTTATGGACAGTGACGTGGGGCCAGTTGAGTCAGGTACGACATCAACCTCGCGCATGAGTGAGAAGCGAGCTTCGCGATGCCAGTAAGGGTCTGCGACTTGATTTTGTTTAACGAGTCCACCGGTACCTGTGCCAACGATGATCTGTGGTGGTGTAGCATGATCGTCTACTATGTAGCCTGTTATCGCGGCGGATATAAGGGCATGAAAATCCTGCCTCGAGTCAGTCAAGCCGCGAGGGAACAAGGGGCAAGCTACCTTCTCGCGAATACCAGAGAATCCAGAAGAACGAAGAATATTCAACGTGTCTTCGTCCTCTGCAACCATCTGTTACTAGTTAGCAGATGCCCAAAAAAGGCGATATCGCACATACCCCTGCGCCAAGGATGATGCCAAGATCTAACGACACAGCTGAGAGGCCAATTTTTCGCCTGTAATGCGCCAAGGCATCCTGAAATCCGTTACCTGCGTTGTAATTGGCTTGCCCTCTTGCACCCATTACGCCAGCAGACGACGACAAGAGAACAAAGAAGTTCAGATCCTTCGGTAATAGCTCGTGCAAATTCCAGCTTCCTTGCATTTTGGGGCGAGTAGCTGAAACCCAATCTTCATATGTCATATTGTCGAAGATGGCATCCTACAGCAAATTAGCCGGTCATTATTTAACGCAAAATACCACATACTCTGATCACAGCTGCACCATGAATGACTCCGCGAATTCTGGGCATTTCATCCTCACACTTTATAAGTGTCTCCTCCAGCTGTTTTCTGTCGCTCACATCGCATCGATATACTTTAGCAATAGTTCCCTCCCTCTCTATGTTAATAAGGAATGCAATCTGCTCCTCAGAAGTTGCGCCGGTGCGCGATATGAATGCCAAATTCCGAGCGCCGTGGTTCACTAGGAGCTTAGCTAAACTGCGACCAAGGCCTCCTAGGCCGCCAACAAGGACGTATGTAGCATCGCTGCCAAGCAGCAGTGGGTGTAGATTCTTAGGGACCACCAGGACCGTGTCATCATCATTTGCGCGGAGGACCGTAGCGCGATCAGAGATGTCCAATTCAAGCTCTCTGAAAGCTTTCTTAATTTCGCTATAATTCCACACTCGAGGCGGTATAATTTGCGTGGCGCCCTCTCTAATGCTGTCGAAGGTAGAAGATAGGAGCTGTGAGACAAGCGAAGGATTTAGTCTCAGCATGTGATCAAAGTCTACTGTCGAGTAGGCCACATTAGGCCGATGTATCACGTTCTCGGGCATACTGCGCTCGCTTTCATAGCTGCTGAGCTCGACGAACCTTCCAACTGCGGCGAAATTTAGCACATCATTTAGAGTAGTGCTGGGAACCTACATTCACTGACGCAGCTCCATGCACGACGAAGGCCATTACTACCAGTTGTATTCAGCAACAGATCCACCCCTTTAGATCCTGTTAATCGAAGTATTTCTTTGGGATAATTCACTTGGGAAGCCTCAAAGACATGGTTCTCTTGCAGTCCGTACATCTCCACGAACCGTGTTTTCATTCTTGCCGAATCGACAACTACAAATACTTTAGCATCAACGAAAGTCGCCCAATATATTAGCGCTTGTCCAAGCCCACTTTCAGCTTGATGAGTCAATACTGATTCGCCTCTCTGCAGCCTACCAACCTCTAATATCGCGAACCTGGCCGTTGCGAAGTTGCTAGGAATGGATGCCGCTATCTCCATCGATATATCATCTGGAATAGATTGAACAAGCGAGACGTGACTGCGTACAAGAGATCGGAAAGCTCCGCGGGTAATACAGGCTACTCTCTGCCCGACGCGGAAATTTGAGACTGAAGCTCCGACCTGGCTTATCACTCCAGCAACGTCCAATCCTATGCAATCATTTGATGTCTTACCCATTGCTGTCCTGACATCTATAGGCCTGAGACAACTGGCTCGAACGCGGATCTCAACCTCGTGCGGAGCAAGGATATCTGCTGGTTGGATATCATCATTGAAGTATAGAGTCTCTAGATCTCCTAGGGTGCTAATTTCTAACCGCAGCGGTCTGTCAGGTTGTAAATATGGTTGAGGTTGTGGTTTCGGATGAGTACCATCTCTTTCGATGACTGAATTTAAACGTTCGTGCGGAATAAGGCGAGGAATGTACACCTTGCCATCACACTCTGCATATTCCGTCTCCTCCGACGTGATGAGAGGGTCAAATGACGCATGGAAAGTGGTTATTATGGCACGACTAGTGGACTTCGAGTTCAAATCTGTTCTAGCATCCAAGTCAAGAGTATACAGAAGTTGTTGGGGATCTTCTGACCGGATTGTCCTGAAGAGATTGTTGATGGGGCTTGCGAACGGGACTCCGGAATTCATTTGCCCGCCTTGAGTAATCCATAAACAGCCTCTCGCTTTATGGATCATATTTCGGAACGCATAGAACTCATCGCTGGTCCATTTGTAGACTAAGGGTTCGTCTATTTCTAGAAGAAGGATACATAACTTCTGCGAAAATGTCTGCACAGGAGCTAGTAATTCCACGCAGCTGTCCTCTCCACCAGTAAGCATTAGCGTCTCGCTGAGTTGCTTACTCAATTTCTTGAGTTTATCGGATGGCCTTCTAGGCAACACTAGTAAAATGTCGCGTTGTGACAAAACAGCTGCTGAAGGATGGCTGAGACTTAGGACTGTTACTTGGTCGGTCAAAGAAAACCCTTCTTTCAAACTATAATCCAGAGAGAAGATGCTAGGCTCCATAGTTGCTGCCAGGATAGAGCCTTCTGTCCAGTTTTCCGATACATGTGTGCTTGCATGATCCGTTCTGGTATCATGGCATACAGGCTGACTAAAGAGAAGGAGCTTCCCAGACGGTTTCAACAAAGAGGCCAATTTAGTCCATTGTGCGTGGCCGTCGGCAAAAGCAAATATTACATCATATGTGCTTTTTGTGAAGCCCTGCTTTGCGACATCTTCATCTAGACTCAACTTTTTATAGTCAGTAGGCTCATTCCGGTCATTTATTGTTTGGTTAAGTTGGTCAAACATGGCAGGGTCGGCGGTTGCAAAGGTGTACCTCCAAAATCGACGTATGAACTCAGATTTTTGACCGAGTATCTTCAATGGAGGAGTGGCATCGTCACTTCCTGCTCTCCTGCAATCCAACATATTTAGGCCTGGTTTCTGATGAGCAGCCAAATCAAGCCAGTCGACCAGGGTAGTCACTTTTGCACTGCCAATCCATTCTTTCCAAACTAGATCTGCGCATAATGTATGATGATTTGACAGGAATCGAGCATTTGAGAAGTCGTCCGTACTAGTGGAAAGAGCAGTAAAGTGGAGACCATTAACAATAATTTTAGGTTTGCCGTCTGGATGATCCGACATGATGATTGTCCCCACGGCATCTCGAAGCCCATCTCTTGTGGCTCGGGAGTGACCATGGAACTCGCAACCGGCACCCTGGGGAAGGTCTGCAGAAATAAATATCTCTTCGAGAAAGGTCGGAACCATTGGCTCGCTGCCAGCCACAAACATGGTCTGGAACATTGCATCTAAAGTGGCTGGGTGTATCAAGTGCGGGTATTCGTATTTGGCTGGCATTCGATCGCTAGTGTCGGGTATGCGAACAATAAAGCAACTGAAGTTGTCGTGCTTCTGGATCCAAGAGATATTTTGGAACGTTGGGCCATATTTCATCCCAATGCTTTCAAGCGTTTCGTATAGCTGTCTCGGTATGATTGATTCTGTGCAAAGGGCTTTTACATTTTTGAAACTGACCGGGAATTCACCAATGCGGACCTCTTCTTCGATGAAACTACCAAGTCTATCCTCTGTTCCATAATGGATTACCAGTATTCCGTGACAGTTCTGCTGCCAGGGAGCATTCAGTGCTTTGGAATACTGACTGAACTCATATGACGAACTCAGTGATGCATCACCCGGGATAGCCTGCTGTAGCCTCAGATTCAGGGCAGTTTCTAAGCCATGCGCGATAGTGGGAATGATCATTGCCCTATCGACATGCATCTTCCTTATTTCATATCCGTCTATAATCGGACTAATATCTCGTAATTGCTGTGCAGCCTCCAAGACCATAACAATCATGCCAGCGGCTGGGTATATGACAGTGTTCTGAACTTGGTGGTCTAGTAGCCATGGGTTCTCAGAAATCCGAATAAAGCCTCTCCATCGTGGTTCAAATGGAGTTGAATCGAGGGCAGGTGCACCGATAAGGTCGCGTCGCCCAAATTGACGGAAACGATGTGCTCTCCCCAAATGGGATTCGTGCCAGTAAGATTTAGAGTGATTGAATGGATACGGTGGAAGATCATTTAAGACCTGAGGTTCATGGTGTGGTTGATCGATTAGGTCCATATTAATTTCCTTTAAGTCAATTGGGTATCCGCGTGTCCAGAGTTCCCCAGCTGCTTGAAGAGCGGTCATAGCTGCGTTTTTGCCCCGGTGCAATATTGAAATACTGGTTGGCCGTGCTTCTGAGCTATGGTAGGCATCCAAAATCTGTTTCAATGGCGCTTGTAAAACCGAATGTGAGCCAATCTCTAGGAGCACATCTGGCCGAGCAATTGTTGATCGGAGTAGTGAGCTTACAGCTTCTGAAAATATGACGGGTGAGACAAGGTTTCTCGCCCAGTAGGTAGCTCCGAGATCGACGCCTGAGATGGCTTGGCCAGTTACAGAGGAGAACATCAATCTTCCCTCTGCGACTTCAGACGCTTGTATGTGCTTCACAGCATGAATATAGTGATGTTCAATGGTCTTCATGTGCCATGAATGGTAGGCATTTTCAACCTTGAGCAATCGAGCGAACATACCATTAGCTTTAAGGTTGTTTTGTAATTCTAAGATTGCCGCCTCATCTCCTGAGACTGTGACACTCTCTGGCGAATTGATACAAGCAACAGTAGCGCTCCCTGAGGTAAGTCGCATAATGAAAGGCTCCACTGCTTCTTTAGATAAGGCAACGGCAATCATACCGCCTCTAAGGCCTGGCGCAAGATACTTGATAATACTAGCAAGTCGGCCACGATGATATGCAAGCTTCCACGCGTTCTGCCGGGAAAGAGCGCCGACACAATACGCAGCAGCTATCTCTCCAGACGAGTGTCCGACAACTGCAGTGGGCCTTAAGCCCCAATTATTCAACAAGTCCACTAGGGCTATCTGAAGTGCAGTACATAGAGGCTGACTGATTCGAGGGAGATCAACGATAGAACTGGTCTTGTCTTTCAAGAGTTCGTTGAGAAGAGACCACTCCGATCCTATCGATTTTAAATATGCATCACTTGCTACCAGACTATCCGCGAATGCGGGATAAATAAGTAATTCTCGCCCCATTGCATACCACTGGGCACCCTGGCCACTGAAAATAAATGCCACTCGTGGTTCATGAGAAGATCGGATCGGCTTAAAGAAGGTTCCATGGAGATGGATCCCTTCTTGTTCGACGGAGGTAGACACGATAAATGATCTCCAGGGCAGTACACTTCGTCGACATGCCAGCGTATAAGCAAGATTGCTTGACACTAGGGATGAATCAAGCTCACAGCTATCTCTCGGACATTTGCTGTCTATATAATGAAAAATCTGGTCAGATACCCGGCTTATACCGCATTCCTCGTGAGATGAGACAACGTAGAGTCTATGTCTTTCAGTAGGTAACCCAGGGTAAAAGGATGGTGTAGAGCTGTCGAGACCACATCCTGAATCGACAAGAGAAGGAGCTGGTGAACCTCCTAGGTCTAGTGAGGAGTGTTTGCCCCGTATGCCTCGTTCTTTAAGATAGTGCAGCGCATCATCCAGGATGATATGAGCATTAGTACCACCAAAGCCAAAACAGTTGATACTGACTCTTCGAAGTCCTTCCATAGGCCACCGTGTAACCTGAGTAGGAACCTATTGGTATATTAGCATTCAATAGGTGTACAACATGTCGAGGAGAAATTTGCCTTGATTTTCCAACCCTCAAGATCTATCTGCGGATTTACCTTCTCAAAATAGAGATTGGGCGGGATGACACCATTTTCTAGAACCAATATTCCTTTAATCAAACCCGCAATACCTGCACAGCCCTCCAGATGTCCAATATTCGTTTTCAAGGAGCCGACATACATGCTATTATCATCATCGCGAGTCTTTGTAAACGTCTCTGATATCGCGCCAAGCTCTTTAGGATCACCTGCTTGGGTGCCGGTCCCGTGAGCTTCAAAGTACGCCGTCTGGTTGTACGATAGGCCTGCCGACTTGTAAACGGCCTTGATATTCATAGCCTGGGCTTCTTGGCTAGGCATAGTGATTCCTGGGGTTCGCCCGTCCTGATTCACCCCGGAGCCCCGAATCACAGCGCGAATTGTATCACCATCCCTTAATGCAGCGTCAAGTGGTTTTAGAATGACGGCCCCGACGCCCTCTCCTCTGCCGTAGCCATTAGCCCGCTCGTCAAAAGTGAAACATTTTCCATCAGGGCTCAAGAAATTAAGTGCTGTCATTGGAAGCATTGTACTGGGAGTCAATATCAATCCAGCACCCATTGCTATAGCCTGTTATGGTCAGCTAATGGAGTCGGCAATCAGAGGAATTGAGTATACTTACGAGAGTCGACTCTCCAGCTCTAATACTCTGGCAAGCGAGATGTACCCCAACAAGGCTTGCAGAACAGCCAGTGTCGAGGGTCATGCTTGGTCCGCGCAGGTCATAAAACCAGGAGATCCTATTTGACATGATAGCAATCCCATTGCCAGTCGCTGCGTACTGTGGAGTGTCATCGGGATCCCGCATGACAATTTGTTCATAATCTAGAAATATCAGCCCAATAATATTCGATCCCGTTCACACATTCAAACCTTTGACGAACGATCCGCAGTAGACTGCCGTGGCACTTCCTGGTAGTGTCTCCATCGGTATTCCGGCTGATTCATGCCTGTCAGCACGTTTTAACGAGAGACCTCTTCTGTTCAATTACCATTTTCGAATGCTTCATACGAAACTTCTAGCAGGATACGTTGCTGGGGATCCATGGCAGCTGCCTCGTGAGCGGTTGTTGAAAAGAACTTAATTACATATCAGTCCTGCTCCCTCCGATATTGGAATCCACTTCTAACTGACAGGTGCATCCCACGCAGCAATATTGTCTTTCAAGAAGTGTCCACCTTTGAAGCATATCTATAACATACTATTTAATTTTTGTTTCAAAGTACTAATAGAATAACTTACTGAGCCTGCCCTATTGCCACTGGGATGATAGAATCCGTCGATATTAATACGATCATCTGGAAATTCTGACCAGGCACTGCGACCATTTACCAACATGTCCCATAGCTTGTCCGGGGAAGTGGCATCACCAGGAAAGCGACATGCCATGCCGATGACTGCAATCGGCATCGAAGCATCCTGTCGGCAGCGCTCCATCTTTACTTTCTCCTTCTCGGTTTACACAATACTAGAATAATATCAGACCATTCTTAAGATATCGCAAAGACTATGAAACCTATCGCTAACTATAATATGGCTGACATTTTGCTCGCAAAGACAGGATACTCAGAAATGAAGCATTACAATATGGTTCCGTTGAGCTTTTGGCGATGCAGGGTGGCGAGAAAACCCGTCCTCGCCGTCTGCCATCCATCCACATATGGATCTGACATGCTTGCCACGTAATCAAATGTACGGAGTAGAAGGCTGAGCCCATTTGCAACAGTTGGTTGAGGCACTGTGATTTACGTGAAAATCTGCCAGGACCAACGCTTGAGGACGAACCAGGCGTGGTATTACTAAGCTAGGAGGTCAGTACTGGTGGCACACCGTACGAAAAGATAGGCACGTAGAGATCAGTGCAAGGATATCCGCTATTCTGTCAGGAGTACAGGCCACGAGGGACCAAATGAAGTAGACTAGTTGGATATGACAAATTCAAGAGAGAATACCCTGCTTCTGCTGCCACTCTTTCGCAGCTCCATCCACCCAATCATCATCCATAAATATCGCCCGCTTCCTAGACCTTTTCTTTCTTCCACACCAACAACCTGTCTTGCTCTCTATTTTCTGGACGGCCCCTCTAAGATGAGCCATCGCATTCGCAGAGATATGAGCGGGCTCTAGTACCATGCATATGCCTTAGCTCGTCAATATCTATTATCGCAGCCGTGATGGCTGTGGTTCTTGGCTGGGGATGTGGAGGTACAATACTTTTGCACAAGTCGAGCAAAGCCAGCTTTGTAACCTTACAGGAGGAGAGCATTACCCTAGCGATTATCCATCTTATTCTCTCACCATAGGAACCCAGCCAATTCAGAGAGACCACCACCATCTCGCAGTATGGCTTGCCGCTAAAACTCAGTCCGGGCGTCTAGAGAAGTGCTGTCGATGAAATCTAGCCTAATATTAGAGAGCGGCTGAATTTTACGTACAGTAAAGTACGTAGCTGTCACGTAAGACAAGATAGGTAGGAGTAGTGCTCACGGATAAGCACAGGTCTTGCTTGTTCGACTTGGCTTATAATGTTTCGATTTGTACTTTCTTTGCGACATTCTTGGGTTCTTACATTACATTATACGCATTGTAGTTCATTCGTTGAACCTCTTCTTGTGAACTATCATGCGAGTTGCAGTAATTGGGGGAGGTCCTTCTGGGCTCGTGACTCTAAAGTACCTACTCACCGCACACCAATTCCAACAGGTCGAGCCCATTGAAGCCAGATTGTATGAGGCCGAGTCCTGCATTGGAGGAACATTTCGCTACCGAGATTATGAAGATGCAGAGGTAAGTCTAGTATTCATATCTGCAGTCTGGCATGTATTTGGCGCACCTCATCTCATGGATTACGTACAGCTTGTCTCGTCGAAATACCTTACTGCATTCTCCGATTTTCGTTGTTTACCAGATGACGAGGACTTTATGTCTACTGCCAGATATTGTGAGTATCTGGAAGCATACAGCACCCAATTTGATCTGTGGCCGCATATAAGTCTCTCAGCCAAGGTCATAGCTGTTTCACGATATAAAAAGGAGCATGTTATTCGGTACTCTAAAAGCGGGGTGGAAGAGAACTGGTACTGTGATGCTATTGCAGTGTGTTCCGGACTGCACGTTGAGCCAAATATTCCTAATGTCCAAGGAATTGGGCATATCTCGAAAGTACTTCATTCATCGCAATTCAAATCCAGGTCTGACTTCGGAACCGACAAGAATGTTCTTATTCTTGGTTGTGGAGAAACAGCTCATGATCTGGCATACTTGGCTGTGACGTCTCCAACTAAGTCAATAACCATGTGCCATCGGAACGGATTCCTTTACGGGCCTAAGGTCGTGCCAAAATAACGCCCTGATGCAATTCAATTAATGACTTCTCATAACTAGGTTGTGCCAGTCCCAATAAAATTCGGCCTCATCGACGCTTCTACAGAGGCACAAGTGAACGTGCCAACCGATACTACAGTCGCCAGCCTCTTTGATACGGCATACGTGCACCCAATTCTCCGACGCTCCTCTCTCCTCTGGGACTACTATGACCTATTTATCAAAAACATGTTCTTCCTGATCAGCGGAACATCCGCAGGATGCGACCAATTTGTGGGCGGAAAAGAGCCTCAGCAGTCGCACGTCTCCTCCATTTTCATTATGAAATCCGGAAAAGCTATCCCCTACATCAGTGCTCCATATCGACCTCACTCGTTTCTAGATCGTATACGGGCTAGCATCTTAAATGTGCCGAGGCCTCCTACTGGACACAGGACGGTCGATCTTGCGCCATGGCCATCACACTTCTCACCAGACGGACGGGTTCATTTTACCAACACCACTCGCCCCGAAAGTGAGCGTATACTAAATAGGGCTATCAAACCTGATATCGTGGTATTTGCCACGGGTTACAAACAGTCATTTCCTTTCCTCTCGTCCACCAGTTATACCTCACCATCCTCAGCCTCGATCCGCGGCATCTTTGAGAAGTCTGACCCAAGCGTAGCATTTATCGGATTTGTACGCCCCTCTTTGGGGGCTATTCCGCCACTGTCAGAGCTACAGGCCCAATTCTGGATTCTGCATTTGCTCCATGCCCTCCCACCACCTTCACTTTTCCCAGCTGCAGAAAGCGAAATACCTTACCTTCTCCAACGCACTCCTTCTCACAAGATCTTTAAACCCCACGGCGTAGATCATGAATCATACGCATACCAGCTAGCGGTGGATATGGGCTCTGCGCCTACGTTTCGGCAGGTGTGTGGCGAAGGGTGGAAAGTAGCGTTTACCTGGGCTATGGGACCCAATTTCAATACTAAGTTTCGGTTAGTGGGGCCATGGAGATGGGGTGGAGCCCGAGATGTGATGAGAAAGGAGCTGTGGGATGTAGTGAAACGGAGTGGGGGAGTGTTTTGTGAGTTGGTTTCCTTCCGGAGCGGGTGAGAGAGATCGCAAAGTGAGCTGATGATGATAGACATTACGACTTATACGATTATCCCGCTATTACTGTTTGGGTCAATGAGTGGCGCCTTATGGGCTGGTGAAGTAGTGTTGAATCTAGTGTATACAAGCGTGAGAAATATAAGGTTACAGTTAAAGCGGGTGCGGCCCAACCCGGGAGCCTAGCCTTATACTTGCTCATTTTCCTAGTACAATAAACGAGATGTGGGTTCGTGGGCAGGAACTTAGTGAAGGATCCAAGCATAGCCATCCCATCTACTAACTATAAGATAATTAGTAGGGCCCGCGCTTTAGGGGTCTGCTTCACTAGGTTTAGCACAGTTGGTTCAGATATAACGTGTCTATTTTTGCAGTTAATTGTCGCCGCTTCGAGCAAGGCGCCCTTACTTGTGACGCCACTCCACATTCCCTCCATTCTCCAGTATGAGCAACTCTGATATTGCCAGTATCCGAATAGCCCAACAGTTTATACATTACTATATTGGCACCGAAATCTCCCTACTCTCAACCCACAGGCGCGGGAATCTGTGTCCCAAGTCCTTGTGCATACCGGGCAACCCCAGCTGCGGAGAGACTCACTAACAAGACGCAATTCGGTCCCATGTTTGCTAAAATTTGGCCATCATCTGGCCGCAAGACATATAAACCAAATGTAATATAATCTATATGTTTCTCTCAATGTAACCCACGTGTTTCATTTAGGGTTATCATTTTAAATGTATCATTTATCATCATCAATCAGAGTATATATATATACATTTGAAACAATAAACACTTTAATATTAATTCATTTGCATGAAATCATAGCATTTACTTTTGTAGACGTCTCTGCACGCTCTTGCATTGCTAAACCATCATTAACCACTAGGGTATAGTCCTCATAAAGACTTTGATGGACATTTAACAGCAGTGCACTGCCTAATTAATCGCAATGATATAAACAGTTTGTTTGTGTCTTCTGACCAGCCGTTGATGATTCCCCAATGTTTGCAGGCCGCTTCGGAAGCGTAAGTCACGTGCTTTTACCAATCATATTTCGCGTGGATTACGTGACCACACGGATCTGGAGCAGCAGTGGAGAGGTTATTTTGGGCAAGATAAATCACGTGTTTAGTGAGTTTCTTTTGGTGGTGACGACTATATTACTATATTCAGGTGACGACTATATTATCATATTCAGGTGACGACTATAGCTTACTCTAGTAAAAGGACAATAGAAGTAGATATTATTTGATTTACTGTAACTTATTATATACTGCAAAAATATACAGACTCTCAAATCCTCGAATTGATATACTTGAATCTTAGTATATGTACAGTACTAGAATATCGTCGGCACAAAACGGTCACTATCACATGATTTACTCTGTTCCCGATTGGACAGAAAAAACCAGATACAGCTGTAAGCCCACTAAGATTCACGCTACTCTTGGCTAAGAATACGAAGTAGTAATTGATATGCCATAGTGTAAATCGTACATATTATTTGTGGTGTCAATGTAACACAAACCGACTAAATTTCCTCGTGTTAGCGTGAACCGAAAAAGGTAGGGATGACTCATTTCTGGCCAGGCAAATTGCAAATAAAAATATATAAGGGAAAAGGATGTAAAATACTAGGTCTTACAATAAGATCTTACTTAAATTCAGCTACTCGATATATCATCAAGCTCTAACTTCCTATACTGAGTATCAATACCAGAGGACATGGCTCTAATGACACATAAGCCGACGAACAGTCTCTTTCTTCATCTTTTGAATTTGGATAGTCGATTTCAAATCTATAAGCATTTAGTGCCAGACCGTCAGGCAGTCCAGGCTATCGATATCTTCCAGCCTAATGATAGTGGCTCAAAAGCTCTTACTGCACTTTTGAGTACAAATCATAAGATCCGCCACGAGGTTCTCTTTTGGTACTCCCAGAATATGTCTTGGCTGACACGGCAGGGACCAAGGGGTAATGTAATACAGCTACTTCCCACTGTGCAAAATACCAAATACCACTTGAAGTGGACAAGTGATTTTGGATGTTCACAGACACCTTCAAAGTCTATGGAGGCTTGGCATCAATTCTGTTTCCACAACTCAACCCAGTCTAATATTGGACCACTGGTGGTTGAGTTCCATCTCCCTTCTGAACAAGAGGTCCTATTAGCTTTCGAAAGTCTATTTGCAGAGCCGTATCGTATCGAAATGGGAAGAAGAAGAGCGGCAGTAGGACCACTGCCAATAGCAGCATTCTTAACAAGCATTGAGATTCTCTTGCATCTTACTGAGGGTAATAATAGCCAGGCTCTCTTTCCACTTAGTCAGAATTGGGATGAGAAGCTTGATAGTACTTTGAAAATTTTGTGGCATAATATTAGAGGGTGTTCAACAGTTAGGAAATGTGGTGGTCTATTAACATGTGAGCATAGGCGCCGCTCGAGGCACCCTAAGTTAAGCTGGAGTATGCTGTAAATCGGTAGACAGAACTATCCAATAGACAACATACCAAAGTCGGGTATAAGTGCTAGTATGAAGAATAGATGAGAATGCCCCATGTTGGCATGGCGGGGTTAACGTGTGGCCTGAGTCACATGTCGTCAAATTTTGTTCCGGTTTTTTGATATACTTCTTATTATTGAAAATTTTTGAGCTCTCTCTACAGCGAACGCGAGTTGCACACTCAACGGGGAAGGTATCAGTGTTGCCTCTTCGTCGGATTCTAGGTTCCCATCTTGATACTTAGCATTCGCTGCACAGAGAGGAGTAATGGTATCGTGTGATTGAGTAGGAGAACAAGGACGTAACTCGTGCTTATGGAAATATATCTCATGTAGCTCTTTTGTATGGATGCGATTTCTTTTCGAGCGTCAATAAAATAGGCGAATTTGTTCATCCCTGTTGGCAAACCTTTGACCGACTTGATAAAAACGCCCATAGAGTGCGGAGCATGGTTCGTCCGCGTCTAGGCTATTTTATCAGTGCTAACTGTCTGCTTTAGCTTACTACCCTACTAGATATGAGACAGAGGGAGGCGACTATTGACGTAGCGCTGTCTACATCACTACAGTCAACGATTCTATTTATATTTACTGGTGCAACCGTTCTCTTCGTAAGGAAGCCCTTTAACCTGCCAAGGAGACCACCTAGCTTACAAAGTAGGCCCCTTTGTCCTGGGCGGCAGTACTTCTTGCGGTTAGGATTGACGGTTTTCCGGACACATTTAAAGCCGGATTTGTAGCGAAAGTCTCTGGTTAGCACAAGCAATGATTGGAGACAGTGGCATTATCTAATTTTTATAGGCTTGAGCCTTGCGGCAACAATTGGCCTTATCGTCGTATTTCTATCAGTCTTCTATATAAAGAATTCGATCGACAGTCTACAATGCGGGCAAAAAGCAACCAAAAAAAGACAAGATACCAGTACAGCAGGAGCGTCCCTTATTTATAACATTTATCCCAGCAAAAGAGCCGTGCAGAATTTAGTTTGTCATTTAGGAGCGGCGATCGACTGGGGAGTAATGATCTAGAGTTGGGTGGAGGTTTACCATTTGTCTCGAAATCTGTAGCGGCTTAGAAGTAGAAAGATAGGAAGACATAACCGCCACGCTTCCAACGATATATCTTACAGCTCCTCCCTCCCTTCGTCTGTAATCGAGTAATTGGAGTAACGGAGAACGGTAATGTTGTGATATCTGTGTCCATGCATATAGCTTCTCCTATAGCACCTGTACGTTGTTAAGGGTATCGGCAGGAGACATTGGAATTTCTTGTGACCGTCAGGTGCATACCTTAGAGTGTCCGAAAACCTAACTCGCTTCCGCTTCCTAAGTCGTCGAAGCTCTTCAATATACTCTTCGTCGTTAGAATCATCTGAACTCTCACTAGAACAATCCCCTTTTAAGCACTCAACGACGATGCTATCAGCATTGTATTCTTCATCCCGCTCCCTGGCAGGCCCTGTGCAGGGTGGCGTGATGGCGTGATGTGATAAAGTCAAAGAATGGGGAGACGATTCGTGCTCGGGGAGAGAGGTGCCTCATTTTGATCAAGGGAGCTCTCGCTTTCTGCCTCCAGGCAATCACATTTGTGAAAGTCGCATATGACTGGGATATTTAACTTATCTGCTGGGGTAGTTAGTGACTTGCTGTTTGCGTTCCGCTAGTACGATACAATTTGCATCAGGCAAGAGACCTGGACGAAAGAGCTGAACAAGTTGTGCACATGCCATCTATCTACAAGATAGCGTACAGAGTGGTTGCATGGCTGGGTCCAGATTTCGCGGATAGTAAGCTCGCTTGCGGAACTAACAAAAAGCTTGCGTCCCAGGTCGGGTACAGCAAAGATTTAGAGTTTGTATTTCTACGTCCCGGATACACTAAACCTGACTGGATCCGGACTAGCGTGGATTGGTAACTTAGATAGACCACACACTAGTAGCTAATAGTAAGAAAACAACTCAACTAAGGTTAATACGAACCTTCGATTCGCAAGCTCTGATTATTTTCTCGTTATGTAGATACTAGACCTGAAATTACGAGTACGTAAGGAAACAACCTCATAAGAAGTTAAGGGGCGGAAAGATAAAGCTTCTGTAATCAGATTAAACTATCTCTGGAACTATGAGAAGCGATATACGATGGCTACAACAGAGGTGTGTCACCTAGCAGACCACCCATCATTCTAATTGTATAACCAAGGCGAATCGGATCGGGTCAACTTATATGGAATGGGTGAACAATACACCGGGAAAGCGAATATATTAATAGCAAGGCAGTAGCCTTACCTTTAGAACAATAACAACTAATTCAACCAACCTTTTTGACCCCATATTGCATATGCAGTATCACCGGAGTGATACAAACACTAATCACAATATGTAAGAAGGCTGACTTTCTAAGTTATTTAAAGGACTTGGATCACTCACCCGTCAGGATACCGATTACCGATAAGTTCTGTCCCTTCGGCGTAACGTCTTAGCTCAGCGACCTCCTCTTTAGTCAGTTTAACATCTATCGCATTCGTATTATCCTCCAGATATTTTATCGTCCTGGTGCCTGGAATTGGAATAATGTCTTCCCCTTGTGCCAGCAGCCAGGCTAGGCACACCTGCGAAACGGTGCACTTGTGTCTCTTGGCCACCGCGCTAATTTTGGCCACCAAGTCCAAAATCTTCGGGAAGTTTTCGCGTGAGTATTTTGGAGTAAGCCGTCGGATGTCACTCTCCGGGAGATCGTCGAAGGATTTAATTTGTCCCGTGAGCAGACCCTGGCCCATGGGACTGTAGGCGATGACAGAGATTCCGAGTTCGCGGCAGGTCTTAAGGACTTCAGTCTTAGGCGACTCGATGTCGAGACAAAACGGGCTGTACTCCACCTGCACAGCAGTAATTGTGTGCACAGCGTGTGCGCGACGCAAAGTAGATGCCGACACTTCAGACAGGCCGAGGTACCGAATCTTGCCCTCGCTGATTGTAGGAAACAATCACATGTTGTTAGCTATATGAACTGATTTTTGACCATACTAAGGACAGAGGCTTGGATCGATCGTCACCGACTCATCGGGGGTATATCACTTACTTCTTCAATTCAACCATGGCCTCAATTGTTTTCTCAATCGGCGTTTTCCCGTCGACACGGTGACAGTAATACAGGTCGATTGTCTCAGTTCCCATTCTCTTCAGGCTCTTTTCACAGGCAAGCTTGACGTATTCGGGGTTAGAACGTTCGACCTGGAGCCCAGTGCTGTAATCCAATCCGAATTTGGTGGCAAGGAAGATGTCAGACCTCTTTCCCGTCTTTTTGAACCACTGTCCAATTACGTCTTCACTGTCGAGGTAAGCATCCGCAGTATCCCAGAAGACCTCTCCGATGTCGTGGGCCCGGTCAAGGACCTTGAGTTTGTCCTCGACCGTGTTCTGTTGGCCATATGCACCGCCAATACTCATCGTGCCTAAACCAACTGCCGTAACGTGGGGTCCATTACGGCCGAGTCGTCTGGTTATGGTCATGATGAAGTTAAAGTCAATAAATGTGATTTCTTAGGCAATAGGGCTGTTTAATGCTGGAAGCCAGCTCTGAAGGACTTAGAATTGATTGTTTGCGGGTGGATGGACAAGGAGTGATGTGCGGTACTCCAGTGCTTTATACTAATCTCTGCGTCTAGTCGAGCTCGTCCGAATCAGATCGAGATTCCGAGTAATATCGAAGTCTAAATCTCTTAAAGTCTCGGTAGAGTATTGGTAATGCTTCATTACTCCCTACTATTGATCGATAAGCCAGCCCTAGATACTTACTAACGATTGGAAAGCGATTTGATCAGATAACTAACGCGAGTCGATCACTAAACAGGCATATACAATATGCAGACTCCGACTGGGATAACGGCCCCCTTCTGAGATAGACTGGTCATAATTGCTGATCTTACCTAGTTTGTCAACAGTATATAACAACAAACCTCGGACTTTAATTCCGCAGTTTGCTATACTTTGTTTGTGGCTTAAGATATTTAGCTAAAGAGGGACTCGGGCTCTTTAATACTATAGTGCATATCGATTTATAAAATCTAACAGCGTGATCGAATCCTACGTATTTTAATGAGGCATATTCTTACTCGAGAGATTACCCTAGAGTTGCTTGATTGTGCTATAACCCAGCCTCCTGATCCTTTTAACTAACTAACTCTTGGCGTATCTATAACCGGGTTATTTGATCTCCTATCGTACGTTATAAATTATAGACTATAATTACTCTTAAGCTAGGGAGAAATATAACGCGTAAGAAGATAAATTAATACGCCACCCTATATTAACTAAAAAGGTATAAATCTATTAAAAAGCCCTAGAGAGGTAACTATAACACAGTAGGACTATAGAATTATGCAGCAAAACAAGGATTCTCGGTATATAATATTCTCTGACGAATCTGCTGATAGAATAGTAGGCTTCATCGACGGCAGATATGGACATTACTATGCAACTCCACGACAGCTGTATTGTTACTAAGCAACGTGGATGAATCCTAAGCCGGTATTTGTGTTGGCCGTAAAAGGATAGCTGATTTGTAAGATTCACACTATGTTAGGTAATGTGAATCTTCAATTCGAATTCATTTAGACCTAACACTATTAAAATTACCTAAACCGGGCAATGCAGCAAGGATAGGAAATCCACATACGATATTTTAACAATCATATAGTCTGATGTTAGCGTCTTGCCGTCCAAGGAGAAGGCAACACCGCGAATACCAATCGAGTGGCCCCTGAGCTACTGCAGTACTGCACCTGAGCCGACCTCCCACCGCATAATCTTATCCCTCGGTGCAGTTGCTAGCGTTTTGTCATCCGGTGAGAATGCTATATCCCCGATTGAATGCGAATGGCCCCTAAGTGTATGCAGCATCGCACCGGAGCCAATGCCCTAGAGCCTGGCCATAAACCAATGCGAGTATCTCTCGAGTGTCAGCAATATTATCCACAAGTTGGCGTCCTATAGCTTAACAGTATTGTCCTTCAACGCTGGCCCAAGCGTCTTGCCTAAACACTGGTAAGCCTATTAGTACGCCGCAATCCAGGACTAGGGAAGAGCGAGGAAAGAGGCTAGATTAGGCCTTAGACCCTAAAACGTATCATGTAGCCGGCGGTAAGATCGACTTAGTAGAGGTAAGGACCTGGCAAAGACGCTTTGTGCGTATAGGAATCGATGCATAAGGGTTTAGTCTAGCCCTAGGGCACGGTTTACCGTATGATATATTAGTAGAGGCTCCGCAGCTTAACAGTCAGGCGGTATAATAATAATAATAATAATAATAATAATAATAATAATAATAAT
>KN832882.1:0-41087 GCA_000827325.1 Oidiodendron maius Zn | reverse complement strand
TAATAATAATAATAATAATAATAATAATAATAATAATAATAATAATAATAATAATAATAATAATAATAATAATAATAATAATAATAATAATAGACAATATACTATAAATTTATTATATCTCTATGTAAGGAGGCATTATATACTGAATGATTGAGGTAGTGAATGTATTAAATAGTGAGCTAGGTAGCTTATTTAGTTAGAGGTTACTATAAAATTAGTGAGAACACGCTGTAAATGAGTGGCGGATGGCCCAAATCGGGGAAGTACATGGATGGCGTCGCACACATGTGATGTAGGTTGACCGTTAAGGTCTTTCTTAGGGTCAAGGATGAAGCGGCTGTGTTTGGTATCAATATTGAGGTAGGTGGAAGAGCCAGGCAAGTTATTGAGAATAGAAGGCAGCTCGAGTAAGGCTGTATATGGAAACGGAATGTGGATCGTAGTGGAAAGCGATATGAGGCCCATCTTGATGTGGGAGCTAAGCCGTTGCAGAGCCTCGATCCTGGCGGTGATCTTGGCTAGAAGCTAAATACATTACCGCTCATTCAGGGGCATACTACAGCGCAAGAAACTCATTGTCCGCCTCTATTTTTACGAATTGGTCATTCTACCTGAACTACTTTCCAGGTGGAGTAGAGAGGGTAGTGTTACTGCACACCATTGCTGTTGACTTGGTGGTGGCGGTTATGTAATAGTTGTTGGGGTGATTTCTCTAGCACTGGTATAGGAAAGTAGAGTAGTATTGACAGACTAAAGAGTGAGATGTAACTGTTTTGCTAACCGAACGAATAAGTCTCTAAAGTGTGCTGGGCATGCAATATTGCATAGTATCTGTTCACCCCAGCTCCACCTCAATGGACACGACCAGTAACAGGAGCTCAAGCATGCAAAATACCAAAACCTTAGAAATTGATGTGCCCATTATGGGACGCTTGCGTAATTTTGGGCCTGGCACCCTCCTTAGGCATAGAGCTTAGTTCGTTGGGGTTAACCTCGCACTGATAGAACCACTGCGTGTTCCAGTTGTTGTCTTTGATGCCTGAGTTATTGTATTCGGTCTAGGACCACATGTGAACGTCAGCGAAATGCCCGTCGTGGTGAATTAATTATGAAAGAATGAAAATTGATGGAAGATCATATGGAACAAGGGGAGACTGAACAAATGGAATGGAAAACTCACCCCATTCATGGTTACCGCACACTGACCGTTGCCACCCGTGGATCCGTCACTGCCATGAGAGAGCTCAATGTCGACGGGGGACCCATCGTTCCTGATGATAAAACTGGCAAGGAAGTTAAATAAACTGTAATCAATGGCAGGAGGTATTTTGTGTAAGAGGTGGAGGAACGTACTCGATAGTAACATCCCGCTGGAATTGATGGGAGTGCTCTTTTCCCCACGTGATCTTCGTAGAAGAGAAGATAATGTTGTCCGTCGGAGGTGGACTATTGGGATCAGGAATAATAAAGGCTGAAGGCGTCAGGAGGCCAATCTCGCCCCAGTCGGAGTTGATCACGAATCGACACTTGGTCTCGTGCACCGCTGGGTGCTCCACGATCCACTGGAAAGCCGCCTGGACATCGGCCGCACGGTTGTATATCTCAGAGGATATGGCGGCGCTCATCAAGTCCCACAGTGTCATGGTCTGCATTGACATTACGTCTGGTAGCGTGCGTGAACTCGAGATCCAAGCCTGGAACGCGGCATAAACGCCGGTGTCCTCGGGGTTAGAGGCGATTTTGCCTGCTATAGAGGGGTCACCACCTTGGCAGGAACAGGTCTTCTGCACTGACTCGGAGAAGGTCTTGTACTCGCTCGTAGTCTTCACAGAGGCGTCGAATTTGCCACTGGTTGTGAGGCCGTTGTAGGCGGCACTTACGTTTGTGCCGAAGTCTTCTTTTTGAGTGGAATCGGAGTTGGAGGACCATACTGTCTATAGTGAAGAGCTGTGCGTTAGTCAACTTGTCGGCGAAATATTAAAAGGGCATGTCATAATGACTGAAAAGTGGAAAGAAGAGCAACACTCACCAACTGGAAGCGGCCACCATAACTAGCTCCAGTGATAATATGGCTCCCCATAGTCTTGAAAAGCCTCCTGTATGAGTTCACAACATCGGGATTTCCAGGGTCAAACTTGTCTGGGATGCTCTTCAGGCGTGCGATAATTCCGTCTTCGTTAATAGAGTCGCCCCAATCCTCAAAGCCAACCTGGAGCAAATTCTGATTGAAACTGAAAAGAGCGTACTGATATGCCGAGTTGAAAGTCTTGCTGATGGAGTAGTTGGCCGATACGTCAACCTCAACTGCCATATACTTACCCGCGAGGGAGGCGTCGGCTTCAATAGAGCTGGCGGCATTTGTGCCATCCGAATAGGAGTTGTAGGAAGCTGTAGCAATGTAAGAATGGGGAGGGGGTACCTTAGGGCAGGAGGACGGAACGATGCAACTTACACTCCCCAACATTGACATCTGACGCAACATCAACGCCGTTTGGTACAGTCCACGTGATTCCATCAAATGTTTGCTGCTCACCCTTGGTGCTAAGGGTGATAAGGCGGGTAACTTTAAGGACGCTTTTAGTCACCTGAGAGAGAGTATAAGCTTAGGTATTCTACAGAGAGGAGCGGGGCGAGAATTACCGTGGTGATGTCTGTGGGTGTGATCGATGTCATGTCAAGGCCGAAGCCAAGCCAGGAATGAGGGGGGAAAGTGTCAGTCATCGTAGAGGAAAGTTTCCAGGCTTTAATGTAGGAATTATTTTGGAAATAAAGGCTGCTGGTGTTGGTTTGCGATGCGAATTAATTTGTGTGGGTTGTGGAAATGAAATTGAATACTCTACAGCCTACGGATAGGGACATGTTATTTATACATTTCCTTCTCCATATACAGTACGTATGATTTGGCGAATCTTAAGCGTGACCAGTTCTATTCCTTCGGGTTTGTGATGGAGACGGGCTGGCTGAGACAAACGCCTCTCGTCCTATTTTATCATGTCAGCCATGTCGTGAACGAGAAAGTGGTGATCTAGCAACGACTTTAAGTGGTGGATTTACCACCGGAGCGCCACGGGAAAACGGACAATCGGTGGCAGCTGAATGCTATGCACATCTACGGAAGCCTCTCTGTGACGTGCGGGGACTAAGCAGACGTATCACGGGCTGTGATCAAGGCTTGAGGTTCGTGATTCAATTGAGGCTTAATCAGCTGGTTGACCAATACGAAGGAAATTAGGATCGAACAACCTCAGCCAGCCATCTAGAGAGACCTAACAGGCCGTAGCCTGTGGTCTAGTGGCTTGCTGTTACTTTCGTAGACCGCTTGTCAGATAATTGTCCTGACTTGCAGAATCAAACCAATGGACCTAAGACTTAAGCCACTCGAGAGGCCATTTTTAGCTACGCTACGAGACGCTGCATCGGCAGGCGGGCAATGATAACTAGTGAATTGCACCGCAGAATCTAGAATGTCATGATTCGACAAGTATAACTTCCCAGACTAGCCATCATTCTTAATATCATATTCGGTAACGCCTTTCCTAACTTCTAAGTGAGATGTGCATAGCTTCAAGTCTACATCCTTTAGCGTCGCACAAAGCCATTATGTCATGTCCAGACTCGCGCCACATTAGTAACTCAATGCACATTATACAACTTAGGAGGACTAAAGAAGCAAAGTCTTTAGAGAACCAAGTCACATTTGCCCCATACGATTGGTCTCGAAGGTCATCGTCAACTTCGCTTACGTGGCTTGGCAACATGCCGTTGGCCGAAGAAAGTCTGACGGCCATTCCGATTGGCCGAGGTGTCTCGAAGCTTAGTCGGACTCAGTGTGGTGTAACATGTTCAAATATCGCAGCTTCAGCTCCTAATTAGGAGTGAACGGACGCCATTGCTATGTGGTGGCTTTTAAATTGTATACGGAACAGTGGATGAGCCGCTGGGTAAAGTCGTGGGGTTCATGCAAGGCACCCGACATACCCAATGAGGTCCCACAGAAATAGGGCCAATGGTTCAGGAAGGGGGGGTAAGCCTGACAAACTGCGGAGACCAATCCCACCGTGCATATGCAACTCAGTATGCTACTTCACAGCCTTGCTGACGTCAGGCTAGCAGTGGGCTTTTATACGAACTCAACTTACGGATGGTGGAGGCTGCAATATTTAGCGCTGAAGGTGTGGAATGAGAGAAGGAAGAGCCGATATCATACAATGTTGCGACGGCGCTTCTATGTGGCTAGCTGTGATGCACCGCTTTTCTTGTTAGCCAAGCTTCTCTGCAATCAATTAATCATATGTCTTACTCGCTGATTCTAGATGGAGGGCGAGTCCAGGACGAACTCACTTGGGTGAAAAGTATATATACCTCCTCCGAAATATGTTGGAATCATAAATTCTCTGTATCGTTCAGACTCCCTCGAGTTATTATCATAGTGACATTCCATTCTACCAGTCACGACTTTCATCCCTCAATATTTGCCCTATCCTCGCTATTATAATGGCTGGTGTTCCGTTAACCCAAGCTGAATGGGACAGGGCCGTGGGCCTCTACCCTAATCTTTTTGGCCACCGGGACGACTGTCTGAAGATGGATGGCCCAACCAAGCTGTACAACTGCCTTGCGTGGTCTATGGGATCCACTACCGAGTGGATTAATCCGCCCAAAGCGCAAGTTGATTTTGAGGCACTTTGTAAGCCTGAGTTCTTAACGAGATCCTGTCCTACCTACCTTGCTCCCTAGATTACTGCGGGGATAGAATAATCCTATCATACTATAATCTAACTTACATAGACGCACAGAGAGGATTTCGGACCTGCCCTACTGGAGAGGCTACAGCGGATGGCTATGCCAAGAACAACGTGATGACCCATGGATCACGCTTCTACCTTGGCGTATGGTCCAGCAAGAGAGGGGAAAACATGAGGATGACCCATCCCCGATATGGACTGACCGATGCTTCGAATACTGCCATTTACGGCAATGTCGTCGTGTCGTTCAAGCCTAATGTGAACTTCCAGTTTGGCGACGTCGAACTGCCCGCCCCCACTGAAGCAGAGAGGGAGGCGGCATCCCAGATTACGGGCCTCGTTGACCGCTCAGCAGTGGCGTTCCCCATGCTGGCTGATGATTTTACCAAGAACTGGGACGCGTGGGAGAAATCTTGGGCGCAGCCCAGCCACATCGAATCTCAATCCAGCAGCGACTTTGCTGCTGGGCCCGAGTGGGATGCACTTGTGAAAATGGGCACCAGTATCCTGCCCCAAGTTGTGAAAAAGCTGCAAACTTCCGCCAATATATTTGGATGCGACCTCTGTGGGTGTTCCCCTTCCAACCGGTTTATTTTGTCCCCTTGTTCCAGTGGCTTCCTTGCGACTAATATATTCACTTCTCTAAACAGACAACAAGCTCCAGCCCGATCCCACAAAGAAGGTCCCCGCTACTGATCTAAGCAACTACTTTGTCCTCAATAACCAAGCCAAGCAAATCATCAAGCTATATGGCTCTCATCTGGACTCTTTCAACCGCTTGGCCAATGATCTCGCAACCCACCAGTCCAGCGTTGCAGACCGCGAGTCGGGTTCCTCTCGTGATTACACTTCCGGTCCGTCCTACGAGGGCATTCGCGCTCTAGGAGCTGTGGGTGTGCCGTTCATCATGGATCTTTATGCACGAGACCAGGACGGTTGGTGGCATGAGCTACTGTTCGAGATTGTCCATGGAAAGCCCTCAAGCACGGCAGTCTTCGATAAAAAGGTGCTGTATCGCCAGTGGTCGCTTTGGTATCAGGGTGGAGCGCCACCTGGAGCGCCAGCTGCGATTACTTCTTGAATAGAGGAAGTTGAGTAGAAGAGGAGGAGGGGGAGAAGGAAAGGAAAGGAAAGGAAAGGAAGGGAGAGGGAGAGGGAGAGGGAGAAGATCGTATCCACTTAGGCAGCCAACTAGAACGAAATACTAAGTCGATATTTTATATATGTCAGATAGTTCAATTAAGTACTGCTCTATTGTGAATATTCTTGTGGTCGTGACGTGTCGTGTCTGGCCAGCAGCCATACTTAGTTTATAGGCAATCATATCTTGCGGAAAGCCGGCTCCATAATATGTTTAGTCGGACCCGCAGTCCCTATTTCACCCTCAAATAGGATCAAGATTATTCGAGTTTGAATTTTTCCAGGATACAAGATTTGATTAATTAGACACAATGCCCATTTTCGGAAGGCAGAGCCCATATATCAGATCGTACGAATCAGAACAGTATTGTGTTCTTGACACGTATACATCGGTCGCTTATGGCTCAAAGGGGAGTTTTGTTTCATTAGTCAAGTTATGCTAATTCATTTCTGTTCTTTTAGATAATCAAATTATTTATACAACAATGGCCACATCTGTGGAGTCTGGTAAAGTTCACTGCCTCAAACCCATAAACATTAGTAACATGCGAAATAACCCTGGATAGCCATTTCGCTGTTTGTGATTGGTGTGATGTGGGAAAGTGGCCAAGCAATTAGAGAAGAATATCTTATCTTGTACTACATTCAAGAAAAGTCCTCTGTCTCGAGCTCAAGTGAATCAGCATCTTGAATAATGTAAGCGGTTTGAATATTCTAGATACAGCGAGCTCCGTAGACGCCTATTACTTTCCTTCAAATTCTTGGAACAGTGTCATTGCATTTTCGAAATTGACTTTATCTCTTATGCCAGGGCCCATCTCGTAATTTTCGAGATCTTCGAGGAATGCAGGATAGGCGGGCGCTGGCGCATATGGAAAATCGCTCTGAGAATTAAATATCCTCGTTAGCATCTGTTCGAAAGATATCTAACCGACAACTGCTGGCTTCACATACCCCGTACAATATGTGGTCATGAGGCACCATGCGTAACAGCATATCTAGAACTTGTGGGCTCGCTGATAGTGCCACGTCATAATACATACTGCGAAAATCTTGCATTTCTTTATCATATGTAGTGCCGGCGATATACTTGGCGGCGAAATCAGGAGCCTTGCGCATTGGCGTGGCAGACCGACTGATGAGGTAGGGAAGCGCACCACCGGCGTGTGACAAGATAACCTTGCAGTCTGAGTACTTTTGACGCGTGCCCATCGTAATCATATCCATGGCGGTGCGAGTGGTCTCGTGTGGATAATCAATCATTGGTTGTAGCAGCTTTGCATTTACTTTGGTCGTATCAACAGGATGTGTTGGGTGAATGAAGACCACAGCTTTGCGTCGGTGCAGCTCTGCCCAAATGGGCTCTATATCTATGTGGCCCAAGTAGGTATTGCCGGTGCCGTAACGCGTGAATATCACCACTCCGTCCGCCTTTAGCGTGTCGAGGGCGAATGTAAGCTCCGTCAATGCGGCCTCAGTGTCTATTAGGCTGGGAAGATTTGCAAAAAAGCCGAACTTTTCAGGGAATTTATCACGGAGGCTAGCGGCGTATAAGTTTAGTTTACGTGCGAGGTCGTACGAGGCTTCTCCCTTGAGGATGCATGCACCGGGTGCCGTACAGGAGAGGATTGCCTTCTTGATCCCAAGCCGCTTCATGATGAGCTCAGAGCTCAATGGCGTCCATCGTGGGGTTGGCCAGCCACTCGGATCTCCTGGAATAGAAATATGTTAGATTAGTTTTCACAGCTTGTGAGGCACCTGCAATTCTGACCCCCAGCTTTCTCGACGGCTGATCTCCGAAAATATGTTAGCAGTGGACCAAAATCTAATCAGTAAAGACATGCCTTCGGCATAGAAGTCCGGCACAAAATGATGGTGAGTATCAATCTTGTTCAAGGTGGGCTCAAGGGGCCAACCAATGGCTTTATCCAGAAGCCAGTCATAACCGTGGTCGGCCATATTGCTTAGTAGTCGGCCTAGAGAGGAGAGAAGCCACGTATACGCGTTGGACGCCAGACTGAAGGATGAGAGACGTGAAGTTTGAGTTGTGGATTAAGTTGCTAAAGAGGACGGATGTTTATGACGTGGAAATGGAGCACGGTATATCTGGCGGCAAGCCAGACGGGGGCTTTTAGCACCGAGGCGGATGCGGAATGACCCCGGAAACCAGATCCCATCAAATTCGCGAATCTGACGAGTAGCACATGCATACTCGCGAATCGCCGGAGCAACCCACGAATAGCCCGTAGACAATACCAATGAAATCATTTCGCACGGTACAGTATCTGTCCTGACCCACTTTCTACTAGGCCTGTCTGGCACGCAAAGTAGATGTACAGTATGCCGCCGGGAAGGGAGTGAGGGATGTGAGGGTATAACGAGGACATCAGTTCTTAGTATTTCAGCAGGGGACGGAAGATTTTAGGCCTACTAAACTATTACGCACATGAATTATGCACATGGTGTAATGAAATATGGAACATTGTTTAGAAAATAACGAAGGTGCTTATCATGTGGCTCGGGTCTGTCATCGAGCAACTAATCCAGCACTGTGGCTACTAGGAGCTAGAGGCACCACGACCCCTCCGACGTCTTTCAGCATGATATGACTCGTCCAAAACGCACTGTTTGTGTCCCACGCTTCCAGCCCTTGGCTCTCACTTCCCCCCTCTTCGCGCTGACGATGCCTGCAGGCTATGCTTGAGGCGTTTGCCTCCGCCTCCATTCGGATTCCACGCACAGATGTATTCGATTGCTGAGGTGTTGTAAGAGGTTAGTATAGGGGTACAGTATTAGAGAAGTCTCAAAACATTGGTGCTGATCTAGTGTTCGCTCGCTGTCGATCGAGGCTGTGCATGTGCAGTCTCGCGTCAGCCATAGTCTTGAACAGCTACTAGGATTGATTAACAATTATAAGTGAAATTACGTTGCAACTTACAGTAAGTTAATTACTATAATTGCGTGGGTGTAGCTACTCACAGAGCTCTTGGCTGCACTATGCGGTACAGTATCATAACAGCAGCCCTAACCGAGCCTTTACGCAACCTTCACACGGCCGAACCGCACGGCCAAAGATTTAGCGCGGCGCCACGCCCACAATTGCTGTCCGAACTGATGTTATTCTTCGTTCTAGCTCTGACTACTATACTTGACACAGCTGGCTGCTGATGATGGTGAGAGATGCAGAAGCAATAACTGTCTTCTCCTCATCATGGAAAACGAAGACCTTGGCAGGCCGTTCCATTTCATAGTCACCGGCCAATATCTCGCCGTTCACTATGACGGCAATAGTTTTGTGCTACACATGGACCTCCACCTGCGCGGTAGTTTATTTTATCTCTCTGATGATAACGGCAAGATTATCCATAATCGCACCTATATTGGCAGCCTAAGCAGTCATCCTGGCTATCGAGGCGATGTGTTCTATATCCGCCGTGGGCCGCAGTACCTCTCAGAGGGTGGGTTGTGGACAGACAGCATTGGCGACGCACTCAAAGTTCAGATTGATCCTGAACTAGACCACAACGACGATGACGACGACGATGTTAGCTTGGTTCCGCCACTTTCCAACCCCGTCGTCAGTGCAGCCAACCCCATTTCCGCAGATGGAATCGACCTTTATCACCCCGATAAGTGGTTCGCCCTATATCCTATTACTGGTGACTGTCTTTGGTCGGGTGATGCCAGCAACGTCAAGTCAAAGCTATTTTTCGGCGGCAATCCATACAGCATCGGAATGCCGTTCCAGCTAACTAATAATGATGGAAAAACACGGATCCGTTCATACGACCGCAAGTTTCTTACTGTCATGATAGAACCCGAAGTTGCTGAGTACCTCAAAGAAGAATGTCGGCCACATAATGCATTAAGTCGGTGTCCGCACTGCATGAATTGCTATACCGTCGGCTTTCATCCTGAGCCCCAGGATTGCTTCACTTTAATTCCACGGGGTCTACCCAGCATGTTCGTATTGTATGATGGCGCGTTCTACTACAGAGTCAATGTTCTCAAGGCTGGCTACGCTATGCTCGAGCGGAAAGAACAAATTGAGGATGCGTCGCTGTTCCAGTTTGTCGGGTGAGCAACCAGTCTCGTTCGGCTTCTTCGGCGTACACAACAGCGTGTTTGGATGTCTTCCTTGATAGCCATTCAAGTGCTTATTACTTTAATATTAGCCACTTGCTTCTGTTCGGTACTTGTATCATCTATCCCCCATGACTCCCGAGTTAACAAAACCGTTCCTAATTGCCCTGCTTTTATTTTTAATCACGAGTACCTTGTTGACGGAACATTTCGTGCTTGTTGGGCGATGTAGGTACCTCCCTGATGTTCCCAAACCCAACTTCCCTCTTTTGAAAGGGCAGCCCACACAATTCCACTCATCCCGCTCAACAAATCTACAACCGCCAAACCCCTTTAAGATTCGCATCGTGCTTATAGGGCCAGAGGTCGAAGTCGCTCGTCCGCCGAGAGCAGGAACTAGGTCTCTCTGAATCTCATCAAAAAGCGCCGACGTTCCGTCCAAAAAATCAAACTCCGCACTGAGACTCATCCATTGTTTCGCCACTAAGACTTCTTCTAACATGTCGTAGCGGATAAAGCTGCCAGGTTGGCAGAGAACGCTGATGCCCCTATTTGTGAACCGTTCCACCATTTCTAAGTCCTTGATCTGCGCCCCTGCTTCGACGACAAGCTTCGCACTTCTGGTAAATAGTGGAAGAATTCTCAACAGTCCTTGAGGAAGCAGGAGGTCATAGGATTCGACGTTCCGAAACCTTGCCCGAAACGTCCATCCAGGCTGGTTTTCCTCCTCAAAAACTGGTCCATCAACGCGATTCAAACCAAATCCCCGTGGCAAAATCAGTTTGAGTTCTACTGATGCCTTTGCCACATCTAGGAGATGGCACACGTGCTCGACATTCCGCGTCAAAACAAAGTTGGTATGGGCATCTAATCTCCGGCGGTGGATGTGCCGAGCCGGAAATCTCTCCATCCATGGTCCCTTTCGTGCCTTGACCATATGCATTTTGGGTCTGTTCTTAGCCTCTCTGGCATTCGAATAAAATTCGATTCTTTTGGGGTATAGACTCCCGTCAAATGAGCTTGTATCGAGACAATGGGCGTCTGCCAACGGAGCAAATAGTTCTAGTGATTGGAGCTGAGAGAGAGCCCTCGGGCCAACCTGGCCTAGAAAACGTCGTGCGCCAAACCATTCTATGTCCCCTGAGAAGCGGAAGGTGTTTTTAGACCAGAAAATATTGCTCGCTTCCTGGAAAATTTGTTTGCATGTCGTTAGCAGGCCGGTCGCCATTTCTTTGCGGACGAACGCAAGGTCTTCTTGAAGACGGAGAATTTGGTTGGTTATCGGGTCTTGTGCATATTCCATGGGCCATAGATCGATTGGAGTGGGCCGCACGAGGGCTGCGTAGTAAATCTGCTCCCTGATCTCTGCTGGCAGGTTGAGAAACGGAGAATCCTGGAGGATGTCGACCCGCCGTGATCGATCCTTCCTCGCCATCTTGGACTGTGTTAAGAATTTTACCGAAAATCTTTGAATGCGAAATGAATTGAATAGAAAGAACAAAGGACGTAATTGAATATTTCTTGGTCAAGCATATCGTCGCCGTGAGTCACTTTTACTTACGAGGTGGTGCTGCGCCTCACCAGCTCAGCCCAGCGAATGCCTGCACGAAATCTTGCCGAAAGGAATGTACCGCATAGAACCACTTTCTGACTTCAATACATATTTTGTTTAACTATATGAGAGCCGTGGGCTCACTAAATCCACAACATGGAAGTATACTGCGAATCGGTAATTTTCTATATATATTATCTCCCGTGCACATAGTAGAGAGCATTCTATCGCACGGAAGATATTTACAATCAAAAATCGTCCCAAACACGGAGGAACCGCAAATTAGTCAATATACTCAGGAAATAGATACATAATTTAGAAACTGCAGTCACGCCTGCGTACCCCGAAGGAGATCTCGAGATTTTCTGGTAGGAAGGAGTTTGTGGCGCCTGTGGTTTTCTCTCGTTCATGAGTGTCTACTAGGTGCCGGATGTGTCTATCTACGCAACTTCAGCCCGCTAATACCACCTGGAGCTAGTCGATCATGATCAAGAAGAGATGCAGTAGATTTCGCGCTTAAAGAAGCGCAACCATCGATGCGGCATGGTCCCTAAGCACTCTGTCCTATATTTGGTGTAGCATTCACCAATAAATTAACATTCGATACCTTTGCGTGATCTTGACAAGACCATTATCTTCTCTATAGGAGCGATACTCGACAGATTATCGAAGCAAGTCTAGAAGAATAGGGAGGCCAACGTAATAATTTAAATGATCATCGGAAGGAATGGACAAGCAAAAAGCATATTTGAGAAGGAAAGGGGGGGGAAGGATCAACAAAAGGGTGCGAAGAGGGAAGTTAAAAAATTTTCAGACTACAGCGTTGTACTGGACCTGAGTATTGAGCCGCAATTAATTTCTTAGTCGATATAACGAAGAGCAAAAGTTCTGCCAGAACGAGGTCGCATGATTCTACCCTACAATTACAAGCGTTGCGGATCGTAGTCTCCACCCGAGGAACTAGAGAGTATCATTGCGGGATATAACGATCTATAAGGAACGCTAAGCCTGGCTTTATTGTTAATTCTAATAATATTGTGCGTCGATAATCCATCTCTGGTCAGTTATTTGATTATGCCAAGATGGTGGAGGTGGAGACGGATGGTGGCCAACACGACTGGGTTCTGGGGTCAACGTCCCATGACACTTGCCATTACTAACCTTCTTACAGACTGGATACTGGACATTCGCCAAAATCATGGACCTTGCTAAATTAGATATAACAGTGTGCCGAATATTACATTAAATATAACGGTGTATAAACTAAGTCACATAAACATCCAGTTTGTTTTCCTCCCCCCCCCCCCCCCCAACAAACCCTTCTGTTTACTTCTTTAATGTCTCTTCCTAGGAACTTCATTATTCCTATAATAATACGATGGCACCACTTGAGATCATTACTCACATTGTAGCATATTGCTTTTAGACACCCAACAATTCTATTATCCTTGGTTGGATATATGTTAACCACTTGCGAATTCACAAATCGCTTAATGTACTGTACAATCTCCAAACTTATCAATTGACCCATTCTCCTTGCTTGGTCCATTCTACATTATAGCCTCCATCCTTTCCACAATACGGATATTTAGTAAAAGCGTACTGTATAGCGTCCCAGCGATTGTTTGGTGGCCCGAGTAACATATGGACGCAGTGGCTGGTGTGGTGGACAGGGGATATAAGCCCATCGACTTTGTGTCCTTGACTAATCGCTCTATGCAGCTTCTTGAATAAAAACCCGCAGTGTGCCAAATGGTAGTCCTGTTTAACATAAAACCCGGGACCATCGCCTCTTCTCACTTCTTCAAGAGACACTTCTTGCGTGTAATTCTTGTCTCTATAGTACTGCAAATTTTTCGAATTGAGAAACTCAGTCTCAACTATTGGATCCGAGCATTCTTTGGGGAGCCATGAGAATCCCGTCATTTCAAAGACACAACCCCTTGCTCTCGCTTGGGCAGGCGTGGTACCACATTGATCAATAACTGCTTGAGCACCAACTGATTGATAAATGATGAAAAACATGATGATTGCTATAATACCAATTGATAGATACATGATCAGTCGTTGATAGGGCCTGGGCGAAGAAGAAGGTCGTGCTGGCTTAGAATCCTCCAGGGGCGATAAATTTGGGGACCTCTCTTGATCGTAGAGCGCCATGTAGGCGGTGTTTTTTTGAACATCCATATTCAGAAAACGTTATCAATAGAACAATCTAGTGGTATTGTCTTAGAAACTATTCTTTTGAAAGTTTCATGGGAACATTCATTGATAAAACGTTCAAACCCCAATCTGAAGCGAACGTGAGTGAACTGGAGATATGGCTAGGGATCGATAATAGGTGTGATTTCTAGAGCACAAAAACCGCAACGTTGTAGCAAAAAACAACAGACTCAAGGATAGTAATGAAAGATGATAAGGATTTGAATGGGTGGCGCCACTAGTGAATAATATAGCTCAGTTAAATTATATAGCACCTGTGACTAGGTTCCACTATCCCCTCGTCCGGTAGGAACTAGCCATGCTAGCAGGGACACTTTGTCCAATAATACGTCTTATTTTACCACTTACTCGTCGCAAAACTGACTGAATTAGGAGTAGTTGCTCATGATTTTATGTATTATATTCAGGAGCAAATCATCATACAGGAACGAGAAAACCCCTACTAGCATGGCTAGTTCCTACCGGACGTGGGGATAAGGTCATGGCAACTAGCAAGATTCTATATCTACATAGTAATGAGATACGTAGGCGATTGGTCTTGTTTGGGATCTTTTGTGCCGTTGTGCGGGCTGAAGTAAAATTTACACGATAATCACATACTCTTAGGTTGCGCTCAGGTTGCCACTAGGTAGTTAACTGATAAAGAAACCAGTCAACCTTCCGCATAGAGATTCTGTTGCATTATAACCTTCCACATAGAGGAGAATTATGTCATGTCACCGCATAACGTCCCGCTGCAGATATGCAACTAGCGAAGTGCACACGCCGCACGCGCCGCACACGCCGTATCACAGCGTCATTTATGCCACAGGATTCTGGCACCGAGCCGTGTGGCTGATTCGTATGGGGCTGATTCGCGCTTAGCTGAGGCGGGGGCGGGGTGCAAAACCTGCCGTTGGGTCGTAGAAACGTCATCCCCTTGAATGATAGACTATAATCCATTTTGACGTGTGTGTTCTGATGCAACCTTCCACTTTCAGAAGAAGAAAACAGGAGAATAAACAGTATGCACCGAAAGGGTTAGTATTCAACTTTAACTAATAGCTGAACAATACCACAAATATGAACTTGTGTTTTATTTATTACAATATGAACATAAATTAAAAGCAATGTTACTATATTCCAATCTTAGCTTATTCTGAAATCTTGAGTTATATATATTATAACACATGGCCACACGAAGATGAAACGCTGAAAATTCATCACTATATATCTTGTGTATTAAGACACTAATGCCTAGCCTAAGCTACAATACTGAGAACATTCTGCATCTGAAATGCTACTACACGTTCCATTCTTCACTCATAGCCCCTACTGATCAGATGACTCCCTAACCATGTTTCCGCTAAATCCCATAGGTGGCTACGTTGTACACTTCATCCACTGAAGCTTCCGGCTCTGCGGCACGCTTGATACCATAGGTGGCCACATTGTACACTTCGTCAACTGACGCTTCCGGTTCCGCATCACGCTTGATACCATAGGTGGCCACATTGTACACTTCGTCAACTGAAGCTTCCGGTTCCGCATCACGCTTGATACCGTAGGTGGCTACGTTGTACACTTCGTCAACTGAAGCTTCCGGCTCTGCAGCACGCTTGATACCATAGGTGGCCACATTGTACACTTCGTCAACTGAAGCTTCCGGTTCCGCGGCACGCTGCTGAACCTAGTCATCTTAATAGGTATTCTGAAAAATCCAAAATTTAACAATTTACCGGTAGGGCAACGGCGTATGTTACCGTAAAGGCGAGGATCACGGGAATAGAAAGTTTCATGATTGATGCTGATGGGGGGTTCGAATGGTATCAATTGTTGCTTTTTTTAAGTTGAATGAATATTATAGAGCAACGGCTTGGAAATTTGCTAGGACGATCATGATGGGGTTCACCCTTCCTTTATAAATCTATTTATGAGTAACCTGAAGAAGAGCTAGAGTCTTATTTTATGATAGAAAGCAATAACATCCCCTGTAGGTCGGGCTGTAACTCGATTAACTGATTTCATCATAGCCTAATAAGGAAATATGTGGCAAGAATCATTTCCTTTCCTAGAATTAGCTGTTTAAAGAGCCTTAGCAGTAAAATAGGCTCCTATAATACCTCTATTAATTAGTAGAATATATATGGGTCTGTGCACATTCCTTGACTAGTAAAGATTTGACAGCTAATACTACCTGCCTTATATAGTAGTTTGTAGGATTATCATTTTGTAACTCCTTCCCCAAATAGAACAGATCTTATAAGAGTACTAAATCAGAGACTTTACAGAAGCCTCTTCGACTTCGCTTATTTTCTCAGAGCTTGTAAAATGATACCAATATATTTTAAAAGGAATATTCAATATTTCCCCATCCACCAGGAAGAGAAGATTGAAGTCTCCGAAGCTACGCAGAGTAGAAATGTAGCGTCGTCTGCAACTATCAAAGTCGATGAAAAGACCTTTTTATGTAGCCTAAAATCTTTGCTTTGGATATCATGGAGTGTCATTCTATGTCTAATACTGTCAAACTTATACACGTGGAAAAGATTATACTATAAGACAGACATTTCAGTGTTCTGTATGCGAATATTCTGAAGGATAATGGTTATATTGGTATCCAGCACTAACTGTCTACTTTAGCTCCTGCATCATCTGTTGTCCAATACAAATACATTGTCCCGACATCTGGTATCCGAGATGAAATATCTCCTTACCAAGGTCCGCCATCAGAGAGCAATAATCAACTTTGGGAAGATCTCTATTCCTGTGAGTATGGACGTGGGCCTTTAGAAACATCTAGAATACTACTGACTTGTCTCCTCAGTCGGTATTAGTAGAATACCTATGAGCGATGCTGTCCAGTTGGCGAATAAGACAGTGCCTATAACGGACGATCCAGGTCATTATGTTGTAACACTAGAAGTTTTTCATCAACTACATTGCTTGGTATGTTAAAACATATATAATCAACAACCTTACCTTTTCACTAACTTCTGTTTCTGCTAAGAATATGCTTCGCCAACAAATTTGGTCTAGCGTGACAAATCCTAAAGAGAATGTGACGATGTCAATTCATATAGATCATTGCATCGACTCAATTAGACAGACTCTCATGTGTGCTAGCGACATCACGCCTATGCCGTATGCTTGGTACCTAGAATGGCAAGTTAATTTTCCGGTGTTTAATACATTGCATACATGCCGTGATTTCGATGCAATACGGGAATGGGCTCTAGAACGTCAATCTTTCACTTTTGATACCACAATACATGAGAAGGATCCTTTAGGCGATAATATAATCGTATAGAATATTAATTAACACAACCTTTTTATAATTCTACTTTCCTTCCTTTCGTGCCACTACTGTCCATCACGTGGATCACTGTTGCTATTCTTATTGCAAGCTAAAATTGGGGGAGACTACTTTAGGGAATCTAGCCTATGGAGACCCTTGGCAATTTATTGGATAGCTGTGATCTATGAGTGCCAACTAAGGATATATGAGAATTCCTTTGCTAAAGAAATTTCTGTCGCTTTTGTAACAGTCTTTAATCTCATATGGATGGTGATAGACAGAACGAGAAGTTTCTCATAATCTGCTTAGCATTGTGAACACTAACTATCCTACCTGGACTTTGTCCAGACCGGCAATAATTTTAAGATTATCACCGATTCCTTAGACGCTAACCCACTGAAGGGCGCATTTCTTATTTACAGACAAATTATTAACTCTCTACAAAATCTGGAGAGAGCTGGAGTCGAACATAACGATGTCAGGGAGAATGCCCTCTTGCTTCAATACAAATCAGGTCTACCAATCACCTATCTTACCGGATGCTCGGAGTTCAGTATCGCAAAGATAATCTTAAAAGAGAGCTTCTCTCGTGATGTCTCTTGCCCCACCGAGATTGTCAAAAAAAAAAAAAAAACACGATGTAGCTGGTGTTCTTTGATCATTCTTCTATTATATAACTTTCACGAAAGTCGGACTATAATCTCATCCTCGCTGGCTCCGGTTTAGTCTCCGGACGTGAGCAGCTGCTGCTTTAACCCGAACTGAGGGTGGGTATACCTGAGCAGCCGGTGAGCGTTCCTGAGCAGGACCTGAGCACCCCCTGAGTCGGCCTGCGCGCCATAATGTGGAATCTATTTTAGCCTCCAATGTGCCCGCGCTACAGATTCCTTACCGAATTCTGTCCGGGAATCCGTTTCTGCCTTCTTACAGGGTTTCTTTTGAAGAGATCCCTTTTCTCCAAGAGCAAAAATAGCGGCTATAGATTTTCGTCTAGAGCATGCTAATGGACCCATGGCTTTATGAATTAAAAGTGGTAGATTCTGCATAAGTTTCCTAAATACATACAATTCTTCACTTTTTTTGCCATGGCTATGCATATGGTCACTTGAAGAGTGTGCCTGATGACTTATCAATCGAGAAACATTGTAGATCTCTCCAAGAGTCTGTCTAGGTTCAAGCATCTCTTGAATATTGATGTGGAAGCGAAGTTCGCACGTCTGCTCGATATGGAACTCTGCTTCAAGCTTATGTTTATGCTCAATGCCTCTGATCTCCGTGGACATTGAGATCCGCTGCCAGCCGTCCAGCAACATTGCACAGCCCTCGTCACCTAAAGCTCTTTGTATGTCCTTAACTACCCCGAACATTCGGATCGCCCTCTAGGCACCGGAAGCCCGGGACAAATGCAGGAATTCAACCCCTTCCCTCCTTCCAAAGTGGGTATATCAACATGATATATGGCGGGAGGTGTGACGATATAAGCCAGATCCAACCGGCTCAATTGGCATTCTTGTGTGCATTTGATAGTTCAAAGACTGCCTTTGGAAATAATTTGCCTTTGGAAATAATTGGACAATTTAGTGCATTGAACTTGTTCAATGTAATTGCATAATCCTATTCATTGGGGATGACCAGACTACGTATAAATCCGCTGCTTCTTTGAGCTCCCCATACACAAGAGTGCTCCTTCAATCTCTACAATATGCTGCCGCGATTCGGGCATCATGCAACAAACTCTCAGATTCGGGAATCGTTGGAAGTTGACCCATCTCTAATCCTATGCTAAACTCTCTATCTCGAACCTGAGGTTCCTTCGAATGTTCTTCCAAGTCTCCAGAGCCTTCCGAGTTACCCAACTCCCTAAATTCAAAGTCCAATGCCTTCCCATTCTTGCACAATGGACTCCCATGCTCTTTCTGAAACCAAACAATGGATCCATTGGAGTCTCTCTTCACGAATTCAATCCATAGGATAAGTACAAGGCTTATACCAAGACCCGCTGAGGGCAGACCTGCCCAGAGAGTAATAGCTGTCATCCACTGTTTGTCTGTATATGGCATCAAATCGATGATTGGAGGATGAGAGAATGAGGCTCGGCACCAGCAGGAATTATACCTCCCCATTTGGACGAGTAAGACGAGGATAATTACAGCGATCGTGGCTAAGGCATCCTTGAGAACCGTCCACCGGTAGATAAGCTTCAGCCGATGGTAGGGCTCACGTGCTGAGGCATGGCAGTAGCAAAACCGAATGATACTATCGAATATGAAGCTAAAAAGCCACAACGCCATGATGCCGATCCAGGATAATGAACGACACCCAACGCCAATTCTGCGCCTATCCGTATGGTTAGTGGCCGAGAGGAAGAGCGCAGGGAGACCGGAGCCGAAGATGATCCAGAAAATACTCGTGACCATAATTTGGCGTTGTCCTCTGCCATGTTCGTTGGGCGGAAGGTGCTTGCAGGGTCGCCAGAAACTGTTGATTCCAAGATAATTTGCATTGATGCCGAAAAGCTTCGATGGGGCTTGCCACCTACTGCGAAACCTACCAGTTTGAGTCGTAAAAGCCGTCTGAGTCGTCCGAAGAACAGTATCGGATGTGGTATTTGGAAGTGGGCAATGAGAGAAGAATTCTCGAGTCCATTGGTGTGTCCATTTCGGAAAACTTGTGACGAGCCATTCACTACGTTGTTGAGGCAGTAACTGACAGTATGCCAATTGTAATGGAGGGAACAGTGAGGTCTGACGTCCAGCGACGAGACTCAGGCCCATTAGATTTTGGTCCAGAGTCCTCAAAGTATGAATCGCTCCAGAATTAGTTGTAAATGTGCCTAGTCTCGCACTGAACCAGACTTGAGGGATCGTAATGAACAGAATAATGACCACTGCAATGGTATGTGCCGTTTCATTGGAGACTCTAGTATCGTTCTGATCCATCTGTTTAACCGTACGTACAATAGCAGTGGCAAGGGTCCCCACGAGAGTAAGTATAGCAATCATGGCTCTAAAAGTTGATGCTGGCCTTGCCATGGACAAGTCGTGACTTGCTTGTATGATTGCATTTTTCTGTCCATCAGTGAGTGGGCCCAGGTCTGTGGAAATCCTTTGCCAGCCAAATTCCTCATAGGCAGCAGCAACAGTCGCAAGGGCCACTGACACTCGAGAATTTGAAAACGCTTCCTCGGCTTTACGAGAAAGCCGTCTATGCATCTCAAGGCGCGTCAATAGAGACCGGAGGCTTCCAATTGGATTCCCAATAGCATGGCAAGGTATAATTAGATAGCTCTGCCAACCTGCTGCGGGGAAGGCAAGATGGGCAATTAGGAAGAGCGTAGGAAGAACTAGGAGTGATAGTCGGTTGAATGTATCGCTCCATTCCCACAAATCATAGCCTGGCCCACACATAGCTATGCAGCCTTCGAGTGAGAGAACTCCTTCCTCCAGATTCCCATTGAAGCATCCACTGGCTCCCCGCTCCTCTACGCTCATGTTTTGAATAATGAGTAAGCATTGCGTGAAGTTCAGCTTTTGGAAAAGGTTTTGTGGTGGTGGGATACACTGCTGCGATTGAGTTGTCTCAAATAGGTAAATAAGGCTTGTCAAGAAGACTGGGAAACTTCGAGACATTTCCCCACGTGTTGTTCGAGGCAGGTGCTTGATGGGCCGATCTTCTCCACAGGCTATGATCCCTTAGGATCCCAGATATTTGGACAGCTAGATATTTATACTGGCCTTATTAATGCGGCTTTAGATTAAGCTCAGATCATAAGAGACTTAAAGTACTAAAGGGAGAGATAAGTGAGGGTAGTGCTGGTGACACAATCAATAAAGCCCTCTCGGAAACTGCCTTTTCATCATATATCCCATCCATTCTGGCTCCTAAAAATAGAGTCTCCGTTTCTGATAGGCTCAACGAATTTTCCAAATCGCAAAAGTTGCGAGGAAATTGGGCGCGAGAAGAACATGCCGTGTGCGGTGGCTTGGGGCTGAATCACCTGCAGCCCGTCATTCGCTAATAGTAACTGTATTCGGTAGATAAGACGCGCCTGATAATGGGAGAAGGCTAGGCGGTGAAAATTCAAGTGAAATGGGAAATGAGACACTTGTAGGCTGAAAGTTTTGGCAGAGTCGAAGACTTATATTCCTTCTCATTAGCTGCTGAGTGTCGAAGGGGTGTAGAAGCCGAGAGGCTAGTACCATATCAGAGACTGCTCAGGTTGCTTGGAGAGCTCAGGTGAGGGTGATTAGCACCTGAATAGAGGTGGCCATATGCTTACTAGCTAAATGTGGAACGAAAATTGAAGGATTAGAGTTCAACTACCAAAATTGCCACCACTGCTTTGTCGGTCTTTTATTCCCACACTTGGTCTCGCCTTGCGCTCTCTTCTAAGCCCAAGCTTGCGCAATAGCAATAATTTCCTCATCCCCACTCTCCTTCGCTTTTTCAACACACAATTGCACGTCAACATCAGGGTCGTCCTTTCCACTTGAGAAGAGCCACTTAGTAACATCTAGACGGTCATGTTGTATTGCCTGAATGAGATTTCCACTATTTATATTGGCACCTTTGGACACAATCTTCCGGATAATTTCTAAGGGCCGTTTATAATGGATAGCCGAGTAAAGGGCACCATGGCGTGGCCAGCCGTCATCGACATCAGCCCCGTTGTCAAGGAGGACGTGCAAAATGGGTACTATCTGGACGGGCGGTCGCTCACACGCATCACTTAGAATGCTGCGCATGTGGTAGTCTATGGAGAAGCTAGCAAAGCTGCGCTCATGGCGCAAAGAGCCTGGAGGACCACCGGGTCGGGGTTATCAAGCACGGCATAGACGATTCCATGGCACTGACTGTGCGAGAATGAGGAATATGTCTGGAGAATGAATTTGACAACGGCGAGTTGTTTTGTGGCCACTGCTCGTCCCAGAAGCTCCATAGTAGATGGCATGCCCGGATCGGAGACAACCGTTGATTCCACAGGAGAGATATTCTTCTCCATATGTTTTGTGCGACCGTAAGTGGGTTTGCTACCGGGCTGAATTCCATGCTTGATAAAGAGCCGTCGCAGAGCCGCGATGTCGCCAGAGGAGCAAACGTCAAGCATGGACAGCTCTTCGTCACTTGTCCCTATATGCTATTCCATGCTTGAGCTGTTAAAACACTAACTGAGAAATGGAATGTCGCCGTAGTTAGATCATATCCGCCTTATGTAGATGGCTGTGTGCTTGGTATCGGGCTGGCCAAGTCGCAGAAACACAGAGTCGTTCCTCAACGCACTTCACTTCTGATTATTAAATACAAATCGTTATACAACCGAAAAGATCTCCAACCAACATCTATCCAACCAACAGCTATTAATAGGTTCGCTTACACAAGGATTGAGCACTACCATAGGCAAAATTCTTCCAGTGTCTAATTGCACAAAATGATCGCTGAAGATTATATATATTGGAAAGAGGCTATGCATATCCTCCCGGCTACAGCCATCTGCGGTAGATTCTAAGTTATATATCTTTGCCGCCAAATTCGATGCAACTTTTGTAAACAATCTATTCATAAATAATATTTCAATGAGAACGAGATAATGAATAAACTATCCTAGCCCGGTAGCAGCTGCGAAAATATTTATTAAAGCGGGGATCTAGAGCGGTAGTTAGTATAGTGACGGCATAAGGAAGCGTGTTTACGACAACTAGGTAGTGTATAGGACATAGGAATATATAGACTGCGATCGTTTTGACTAATAGTAGCGCCACGGCAGCATTAAATTCCATATAATTACCTCCTTAAAGCCTGAACAATCGTCATCCGGAGTGATTGCATGCTCTAGAGAAGCAACACATTTTCCGGACTCTTTTCTATACAGGCTTTTAAACTTCAAACTTCAGTATATTTCATATCATCCTACTCTTATGGTTTAACTCCAGTATGGTAGCTTTCAAGCAATTTTCTCTAGCTCTGATGGGCTTTCTGGTGCCTGTGGTTCTTGCTGGGGGTTGCATGTCATCTCTTAGAGACCTGATGGCGACCCCACCAAACCCAACATTGCGAAATGGGCCGATTGCAAAAATCCGGAACCCGCAGGCGGGTGGGAATATTTACAGAAGGAACTAAACTTCTCATTAAGTGCATCATGGCGGACCTTAAATGTTGTACTAGATAATTCAGCAGGAGGTGACAAATAGTATTCCAAAGGCTTGTAAGCAATATGAAAGAAATTGCGTAGTATATAGAGCCTTAGAATATCTGACGCCAACCTATAACCAGTGATATTGACAGTTCAGAATGCAGAGAATATGGAAGGTTTATATTCGTCTTATTGTCCACTACAGTGTATAGTGACCAATGATATGATATTAGTCAAGAAATCGGTAGGTGGGCCATGGTTCCCAATGCACCGACGATGAAGATCTAGATATTGCTGTATATCTCTCAAGCGTAAATGGTGTATGACGAGCAGCGGGCCATAAAAGCTGTCGTCTCTTGGCTCGGCGCAGTCGTTGTTAAATTCCTCGTCTTTCTAGATCGAGGAGATAAAGTCGTCTGCTCAGTTGGGCCTGATACCATGCGCTAAATGTCTCGTGATCTAGACAGACAGCTTAACTCAGAGTATGAATTAAAGCTAGAGAGGGTGAAGTGGTCGAGTTTTTGCGGCAAATAGTGAAAACGGCCACGTGCTGGAATACTTTTGTACCCACAGTAAGAATACTTGAGAGCCTTTAATTGGTTTCGTACAGAGAGCAAGGAAGAAACATACTTAATTCCGAGCACCCGAGTCCCCGAGCAGCGCTTTCCGCCGCCAAAGGAGGTGTAAGCGTCAGTAGAAATGTGGTCGCGGCAAATGCTTAACTCCCCGAACTGATCATTTTGGTGGAGTTGACCAGTGGATAACCGGCACAGATATATTTTCAAGTATTTTATATAGCTACGGTATCTTTCTTACTTGCGCAAAACGAGTAGAATCAGACTCCTGAAAACGTCGACGAAAATCCCCGAGCCATCCAACCGACTGTAATTATGCTGGGTAAAATCGCCCTCGAAGAATGCTGGACTATCCCCGAGGAGCTCGCAAACAATGACCCCTCAAAGTTCGTGGCTTCAGGCACCGGTTCCCGCTTGACGAACGAGCTGCTCGACATCCACGACTCGCGCCTCGAGCAGATGGACGGGAACAATGTGGAATTTATGGTGCTGTCATTCAACGCACCGGGTTGTCAGGGTATCGCAGATAAAGCTGCCTGTGAGGCACAAGCACGGCTAGCCAACGACCGAATGGAGTCGGAGGTATTGAAGGCGCCGCACCGCTTCGCAGCTTTCTGTGCTTTAAGCATGCATGATCCGGCACAGGCTGCCGAAGAGCTCCGCCGCTGCATGGCTCAGAAGAGGGGGTTCGTAGGTGCCTTGCTGAACGACTATCAGAGCTGCGGCGAGGATGGCCAGGGAATGCTGTATTACGACCAGCCAGAATACGACGTCTTCTGGCGTGCCGCTGAAGAACTCGATGCTGCCGTGTATATGCATCCACGACCATCAAACAAACTCATCCACAAGCTGATGTGGGACGGCCGGCCCTGGCTTGACTTCTCAGCCCTTGGATATGCGGATCGACTCAATATGCATATCCTAGGCATCGTCACTAACGGTGTGCTGGACCGATTCCCAAAGCTTAAAGTTCTCTTTGGGCATATGGGAGAGCATATGTGAGTCCCATTCTCTCCTCACGTTTTTCGTCCTTTCAGTTGCTACCTCAACTATCATATCTATAAATCAGCGAGTTCAAACTTGAACCTATTTGCTTACAGAATCCATGCTACAGTCCGTACGACATCTACCGTATCGACCACAAGCTCGACCGCAGCCGGTTCCCAAATATGCCTATGCGCAAAGATAAGCTGGTACGCGACTATTTCGGTGATCAACTGTTTATTACAACATCGGGTCATTTCTCGACGCCAGCTCTGCACTGTGCAATGGGCGAGGTCGGCGTCCAGTCCATCATGTTCTCCATTGACTATCCGTTCGAGAGCATCCCCAACGCCTGTGGTAAGTCCATTTTCTTATTTATTGGAGATCTGTTCTCCTACATCTCTCTTCCTTCATTACTCTCATCAAGACATTGACATGTGACTGGATCCAGCTTGGTGGGATGAGCACGTCGCCATGAGCGTTAACCAGCACGATTATGTGAACATGGGTCGAAACAATGTCCTCAAAGTTCTGCCAAAGCTGACACAGGAGCCACACAACCTGAAGCCGATGACACCGCACGAATGCGGAGTTGGTGGACTGGCTCAGGGCGAAGTCTGCTATGGACTCTACAATAAATCTTGGAACAAGCGAGAAATCAAGATCATTCCCTCATAACACGGTCGTAGTAATTTGTGTAACTAGCTAGCTAGCATTAGAAATTGAAATGCTAGGCTAGCCTGTGTCAATAACGGAGCTCCGCCAGGATTACTCTAAATGGATTGACGAAATTTCAACCTCAAATTCCGTACGCATTAAAATGATAATTTAGGACTTGCTTTTGTGCAGAGGGATGAATGAGATTTTTTTGCTCGCTCTGATAGATTGGGCTTACAAAGTCTGGGCGAGAATGGTAAATGATTACGTCGTGGGGCAATCCACCAATGTGCCGTAGTTTAAATCGAAGCCAGATTCGCATACAATGGTTGTAACAATTGCGTCAGGATGAATAGTGACTATTCATTATCGATCGAAATCATATCGAGTGTGGGCCACTAGCCACCCCAAGACCATGTAGCTGATCCAAGTGTTGAGTGCAGGTTCAGCTGCGACTCGAGTTCGGTCGTAAGATCTTGTGTAGAGTCCCAAAAAGACCACAGATCCAAGGCATCGGCCTGCACAGTGTAGTCTGGGATAGGTTCAGCGCCATCTCCGATGAACACCGCGGGGTATTCTGGTCTGGTGCCTCCCACCACGTCAATATCTACTGATGCGCTATGGTACCTAGCATGACGCTGGCGGTCTTGGGGCTTTGTTTTGTCTAGGAGTACCAGGAGCTGCTGCAAAAAACTGAAGGCCCGCTGGGCACATAAGTGATTTGCTGACATTTGCCGGATCATGTTCACCGCCTGGTCTAGGTGTAGCAAGGCATTCCTGTCCTCGACATATTGCGGATCAACGATGTGGGAGAAGATGATGAGGATAGCATTGAACACTGTTGATGACATGAGCTTTTGTGTCTCTCTATTGAGTGTGCGGAAGGAGGTAGGATTTATGAATCAGGGTATGTGAGGAAGGCATGGTAAATGAGACGTACAATAGTATAAATTGAACCAGCTAGGACCCATCGCATCTTTAGTTTGTTCATGTCGTTGTCCGACCAGTTGGATTACCTCTTCAGCGGTAGCGACGCAGATCTGACGGCTCTGCTGCATCATGCTGAGTCGAAGCCGTCCGCCCTTTCTATTCGGCTCTTCTCTGCTCGAAGCTAGAGTAGGTGTATGTCCACTAGATACGGAATTGAGAGCTGAGGCCAGTGACTGGCGATGAATCAGAATCCGAACCATATTTGCCCGCAGTGCCAGTATCAATGATATCTCGTTCTCCACGATGACGCCGTTCCGAGTTCTTAGACTAGGTGGCAGATCTGCCAACCAAGCCTCGAACTCTTCATCCAGCCGAAGGATATTCTCCAAAGCGGGATTATCGTTTAGTGATGCTGCTGTTTCGAGAATCCGATAAAGCTTAGAAACAGCCAGAGAGAAAGACATGCTTGTCGAGTCGGACCTGACTGACGGGTACAGCAGACGGGAAGGTTGGATACAGTCATCATCCAGGTCCTCTGGTAGCGTGGTGAAGAAAGATTTTGCTGAAGTTGCCGCAGGCCGGCCATAAATCATGCTCAGCAGCTGATCTAGAACGTAGCATGCAGCCCACACTCGCTTCCGAACTTCCTGAGCAATACAATCGAAGCGTGTCGGGTCCGGGGGTCGGTGTAATTCTAACCCGTATGCCATGCGAACAGCTAAGCCTAGGGTGTTCCAGCATTCCTCAGGATAGCTAGAAGCTTGAAGATAGCTGCTCCCTAGAATTAAGATCTGGACTTTTTCTATGGTCCACCCCTCGAAAATGGTAGGTCGTACCAGCAGCATCGCCGTATCATAATAGCTGCGGGCAATGGGCCCCACCGTCTCGGGATGGCCCTGTCCTAACCGGTTGTGTATTACTACGATGGCACAGACCATATTAAGTAATGCAATAGTGTAAAGATGCTCGTGGCGACGGCTTGGGTCACACGTGAGCACCTGTTCGAACTGGGCCAGAATCGTCGGGACGTGGAAGATGGGAGTGACAACGTGGTGGAAGTCAAGATAAACCTTGATGAGATCCCGGGCATCAGGTGGAGGATCGAGGAGGTCTGGTCCATCTCGTCTGTCCCTAGGGCTTTCTTTAGGCGACGAGTACGAATGCGTCTCCATTTTGGCGGATCCGTGATTCATAGCGTTGAGGATGAGCTGTGTGAAGGACTCGCTGGCTTTGCCACCCATAAATATCTCAGGGCTTTCCGTAATGACTGTTTGGGGTACATGTCGATAGCTATCCGGACCGGATGAAGGCGGCCGGGACACGCTCAGTAGAGAGGCCCTAGCATCTCGAACAGGTTTTGGAGTCTGATTTGTTGAACTAAGATCAGTCTGTTCTGGCACGCTCAGCACACTTTGCTCTTTGTCCTCAAATATGCGCACGCGACGCTCCAGAGAACGAATATACCTAGATGAGAGCGCGTCAGAAGACATTTCTAGATTGAAGTAGGGAAAGTGGGTCTCAGATGCCTCACGCTTGAGCGGACTTTGGCATCCCCCGAAGCATCTCGTCTGCTGTTTGCTCTGGGATAATATGAGAGCACTTCATCTTCCTCCGCCGGCAAGAACTTAGATAGAATATGTAAGTTCGGACGTCATCAGTCGCCAGAGGATAACCTCGGGGTATACGGACCTGCACGCAATTGCTGCTCGATTCCGCTTCTTGGGCCTGTTAGCCGTGACATTCTGATAAATCTGTTCACTGCCGGTATCTAGCTGGGCTGAGTGGGCCGGTGAGAATTCGCTCATTTTAACAAGTCTCTCTCCGCCACAAAATGCGTATACATTGATGGTGATTTGGTTAGGAAACTCGCGATCTCTGGTGTGTTTTAGCGGGGGTTGTTGGTATTTTAGCGGCCCCACTGTCGAGAACTCGCCGGAGACCACCATCTGCTGACTCAGCCATATAGACACCCACCACCGTAACGCTCTATATCCATTTTGGTGTCTGAATCTATGGCGTCCACAGTGTTCGAAATAGTGTTCTTCTGATATGGAGGAACAAGAACAACTTATAGAAACAAAAGGTGGCTGACTTGTGTCAAGGAGAAGAGACTATAAATTATTCATAAGTTATTCAATATTCCCACATAATTCTATATGGTGTCATGAATTTATAATACACTTGGTCTTTTTATAGGTACGATGATTAAGAGGCCCAGCCATAGAGGCTGGCTGATAACAGCACAGCTTTCACATTAAAATCTCAAATGCAGCCTTGGTTTGAAAAGATCAAAGTTATGAATGAGCGCTCAGTTTACAATGCATGGCAAGTCAGTCATCCAGAATAGTTTCTCCTAAAGCCATTTATGAGATTGTATTACTGTCTCTTGATAGTGTAAATTTACTGCAGCAAGCAACTGACATGAGAATATTTTGTATATTATCTAGGCTGTCCTTGTCACCCATCTCAAGGTTCTCAGCATCTCGCTAGCTTTGACTTCCGTTGTTGGTGGATTTACTTCACAGAAACTAAGCCGGCAATGGTGCCTGTGAGTGCAATATTAGTGTTATTCCAAAGATATAAACCGAGTAATATGTCTGACTACCGTACATGGTTATATGCAACTTAGAACCTGTGTAAGATTACATTGTTCCTTCTTCCTGAAACTCTGCATCACAGGGATCAGGTTCCTGAAGCCGTTTATAATGAGAGGTCAACTCTAGATCCCTTTCTCTTCCGACTACAAAAGTGTGAGGCTAAGCTTACAGCGAGCGACTTTCTAAAGCCGCTATATATGCTGCGGTATAACACCGTTTCTTCTTTATATCACCGATATTTCTTCGCTTGCGTGAAGAGAAATGTCACAAATCAAGTTGGCAAAGCCCGCCAGAATTCCATAGTGATATTTAGTGTTAAAAACTTTAGCCGCTTTACCTGTAAGGAATGCTGAAAAAAAAAATACTTGAAAAAATTGAGTAGTAATCTTTTGTCTACTCATTGTCCAGTGTAGTCTACTCTTAACGGGTATCAAAACACACTGACCTCGGCTTTTCAAGAGTAACCAAATGCAAAAGTTGACGCTCATCTCCAAATACTGTACTGTACACCTGCATATATTCCAGAAAGAGCAGCTGAAGATGTTTCTGTATAAATTGGCCTAATCATACTTCATGCAGAGTACGGCGATCGGAAAGTAAGCTGAAACACATAGTGCGTTTCATAGATAGCCAGAAGTATGCTTATGGTCCCCAGAAGTAATTCTAGTATATATTGGATTCTCTTTAACTTCCTTATCGTTTTGCGAAATGATTCTGAGCCATTAGCGCATCTAACAGCTTCTCTTAGCTAGGGACAGAGTATGGGCCTCAAGTCCCAAGCACGGGCCTTGCGGAGTCGCGTTAACTCCCCGCAGCCTGACGAACGGCCCCGCTTCTCCTTTCCCCAGCTTCCCCAGACTTTCTACCTGTTTATTCTGTATATATGTTGTCAGAGTTCTGCAAGGCGAAAAGTAGATGTTGGTTCCCCCTAGCGTCTTCCTTCTCCCCGCAGATAGTTGTTAGGTGTCCTTTTGTTAGGCTTTCTTTTGCCAGGATTCCTCTTGCTAGGTTTCCTCTTGATCCAGATACTCACTGCTATTGTCCGCCATGGTCAAGGTCGCCTCCACCGACGATGTTGTCGAAATTCCGACTTCCTCTGAGCACAATCCCGAGAAGGGCCCGGCACTCCCACACAGCCATATCGTGCTGATCCCTCATCCTTCCGATGACCCTCGCGATCCCCTAGTATGTTTTATGCTGTTTAGTACTTTTGTTATATGCTTTTTATTATTCAGTATTATTGTATCCTACTTATACAGTTGTATCTTGTTTATTTCTTCTTTTCAAGAGTCGACCCCCTTTATTATCTGGAGTGTATATCGTACTCATATTTATCCCTCTTAAGTGATTGTCGCTCACTTGACGTGATATAGAACTGGTCAATGTTCCGGAAGGGTCGTGTCCTCGCCGCCCTCTGCATCGCCAGTTTCTGCGGCTTCACGAGCGCCCTAGCCTCGCAGCTCGAGGTTGGCCCCCTTTCAAAGCTCTATGGCAGCACGTCAACGGCCATTGCGTACCAGAACTCGGCAGCCAACGCCGGCATGGTCATCGGCGGCTTGTTTTGGTATTTGTTGTCCTTCGCCATTGGGCGCCCAGCCGTCTTCTTCTGGTCTCTGCTAGGCCTCTTGGGTGCCGACCTGTGGGCGTCGTACATGACCCACGCCGACCAGTTCCACATCTTCATCGTATCACGAGGCTTTGCCGGCTTCTGTGGGACCGCTGTTGGTGTGCTGGGCCCGCGCCTGCTAATCGATATGTTCTTCTTGCACCAGCGCGGTCGGGCCTTCACCATCTTCCACTTCTTTTTCGACTTCGGAACGTCGGCCGGCCCATCACTGTGCGCCTTTGTCGTGCAGGGCGCCGGCAACATTCAGTGGGCCTTCTGGTTCATTGCCATCTTCACCGGCGTTGCCACCCTGCTCGTCTTGCTTCTAGTCGAGGACACAACCTGGGACCGGTCAACTGGCGCAACCAACCCCTCTCTGCCCGAGGGCTTCATCGCCAACCGCATCGCTACCTTCTTCCTGCCAGGCAAGCGTCTCCCCCGCTCATCAGTCGGCGAGCTAGCCCGCATCGCTCTTGTCCCCTTCAAGATCACTGCAACACCGGTCAGCTTCCTTCTTGGCATCTTCACTCTGTTCAGTTTTGGCTTCTCCGTCGCCATGAACTCGCTCACCCCAGTGTGGCTGCAGAAGCCGGTCGCCGAGGGTGGGTATGGCTTTACGACTATCCAGAACGCGCTCTGTATGTGTGCTCTCCACCTATCCCTCTCTCTATAGCACACCGTTTAGTAGTTAACACCTCCCTACAGTCCAGTTCTCGCACTGGATTGGCCTGGCGCTTGCCTTTGCGTACGGCCAGACATTCGCTGACAGCTTGCCACTGTGGGTGGCAGCACGCTTCAATAATGGCAGCTGGAAGCCCGAATACCGCCTGCACGCCCTATGGCTACCGGCACTCGTATGCAACTGTATCGGTATCGGCCTGTTCGGATGCACTCTGCAATACCACGCGTCGTGGGGCCTGCTAGCCTTCGCCTCTATTCTGGTCATCTACGCGTCGATGTGTATCACTCCCGTTACGGTCAACTACCTGTCCGAGTGCTTTACCCACAATGTCGAGGAGACGGCCATCGTGCTCAACACCTTTCGCATCGCGTTTGGCTTGTCGGTCGCCTTCTACATCACACCCTGGGTCGATGCCGTTGGCGTTGGTTGGGCTTATGGCACGATGGCCTTTATTATGATCTTCAGCTGGCTCTTCGTCGTAGCGCTCATGTGGAAGGGCCACCAGATCCGCCAGATCGATCCATTCGGCCTCATATCGACCGAGGAGGGCGAACACGTCCTCGAGACTTGATTAGCTCAGAGTAATAAATGTGCTCGTTTGTAGACGCCAGATCAGGCTTTTATTGGGGACTCTTTTCTCGTGAAAGGATTAGTAGGTTATTAGAGAAGTCAAGGACTCTGCCCGAAACCTCCTAGCTATCCTGTATTTTTGCAGTAAATATATATATGTTAAATCGAAGAGCAAAACAGGTCCGTAAGTGCCGCTTTTATATACGTGTCTTGTTTGTACTATTAGATACCAACGATATAACTTCGTGAAAGAAGTAGGTCTAAGTATTTTTATTTTCTAAGCTAGAACAGTTTAACCCTATATATTTAGAGGTAAAAGCACCACGGTTTAAACTCTCCTAGAGTTTATTATAATAACCAAATTCGTGTCATAAACTAGGAGACTTTTAAATGCGAAGAATTTCCGAAATCATATTATTAAAATGTAATGCGATAATTAAACATCTGCAGACGTTTTCTGTATATGCGAGACTACATGCACAATAACTGATATAGGCCCCTTATAGTTTTAGCATTTAAATTGGCGCGGTGATAGTAGGGTAGACCTATATGATATATCTTCCTAATTTGTGCACTATGTAACAAATAAAGACGAACGCGCACCTTAACTCTTCGCTCCTTGGCAGCACCCCATAACGTGGGATGTATACATCCGCTTTGCCGGGAATTGAAGGCGAGCTCGGGGCATTATGCTACCTCCCCGGGAATAACCAGAGACTCTATTTTATTTAAGTAATAATCAGCCGAGGAGTTCAAAACATCCTAGCTCCTTTCCTTCTCATTGCTATTATTGCTTCTGCACAAGTTTCGCACACTGATCTGGGACGCTGCGTTAAGAAATTCGAAAATAACTATACAAGTAACCGAGCATTCCTCAATCGTACCCAAGATACAAGACAATCATGACCGACGCCGAGCTGCTCCAAACCTACTACCGGTCATTTATACGCGGTAGCCACATCTTGCACTTCCACCAAGTGCTCGACGCATATGGCCATCTGTCTTTCCGGCACCCCACGGACCCGTCCCTCTTCGTTATGGCGCGCAGCGTTGCGCCGGCTCTGATCGCCACCGAAAAGGACCTGATCACGTTTCGGGTACGGGACGGGGAGCCGATCGACCCCGACTCGCCCAAGGCATATATCGAGCGCTACATCCACTCGGAGATCTACCACCGCTTCCCAGACATCCAGGCGGCTGTCCACAGTCACGCCGAGTCAGTTATCCCCTTCACTATCTCGGACGTGCCGCTCAAGCCGTGTTACCACATGGCCGGTTTCCTGGCCTCGAGCGGCGTGCCGGTACACGACTCGGCCGACGACGTCGGCCCGTCTGATATCCCAGACCTACTAGTGCGTAACACAACGATGGGAGAGGCGCTGGCCAAGCGATTCGACGGTGGCAATAAGGTCACTCTGATGCGTGGTCACGGCTACACCGTCGCCGCTATCTCCATCGAGCTCGCCGTCTTCTACGCGCTCTACACACAGAAGAATGCGGCCATCCAGACCGCAGCCATGGGGTTGCGCGCCGCCGCTGGCGGTTCCATGCAGGACCTACACCTACTTAGCGTCGACGAGGCTCGGGAGCGCACCGCATTTGCACCTACAACGGCCAAACGCGCCTGGGAGCTGTGGGTGACCGAGGTCTCGGGCTGTCCGTTGTACAAGCTAGGGGTATAGATGCAGCTGAATGTTAGCTGCATTCAAAATGCATGTTTATTTATAGGCATTTATAGGCATTAAGTGGCCATGTAAAAGGGCAGGCGAAGACATCAAGTCCAAGGTGATTGAAATGAAAATGTATGTGTCGAATATTTGAATAGTATGTGCACGTTATGGAGGAGCAATTAGTCGAAGAACAGTCGAACGGCGCAAAGCATCGAGTTAGAGGGCATTCAAACGGCAAAGAGCATGGCGCGGAGGATCAAAGAATATAAACCAATACCCACAGGCATTCAGTGGCATGCACGTAAAGTCAAAATCGAAGGTGGTTAGATGGTGTAGAGTATTGAATCTAGTGACAATAACTGATAAACTATGCTTCCAACACTAGGGACGTATGATAACAGAGGCCTAATTCGTCCATACGTCATGTACCGGTGAAATTGCGCACATTTAACTCAGAAGAATCAAATGTAGACGATGGCTCATAACTATAAGAAGTGACTGCGAATCTAGTGTAATGGTAAGAGAATGTGCGCGCGAGGTGCCTATTGAAAAAAAGGGGCTGTCGTTTAGGTCACGTGCCGTTTCTCTGAAAATTCATTTTCCCCTGAAAACCTTTTCAACACTACTACAATATAACTTAGTAAAGATAAAGCCTTTATTTAAAAAGTACCTACATCCTTAAACGCTTAGAAATACTAAATACATAAGCTAAATGCAAAAATTATTCAGGTTATTATAGTACTCCATTTATGCCTCGCCAACTTAGAGCCCTCCTGGCTCTTAAAGATCGTCGTGCATGTGCGGCCGGCCCTGCCTCTCCCGGATCTTCTCACCGTTAAACCAGAGATAAATGATCCCTAATAAGAACAAGCTGTTCACCGTTCCAAGGACAGGGAATGAGACGTTCCACCCGGCTCCCTCCCCAAAAGGCACCGCATAGAAGCCGATGGTAAATGCGAATACTAGTCACTGGGTCAGTGGGTCCTCCCAACACAAAGAAGACTGCCGGGGTGGAACTTACTAGACTTGTATGCATTGATGATGGCGGCAACCTCCGCTGACTGGGGCTTGTAGCAATCTGTGGTGTAAGTATATACCATAGTTGCAGCCATCTGGACCCCGACACCAGCCACGCCCATGCAAATGGCCAGATCGATCCAAGGCTTCTTCCCTTGTACGAGAGGTCCATACGGGAAGACACCGGCCAGCAGGAACAAGCAGCCGGGCAGCAGGACTAGGCGGATCTCTGGCTTGCGGACTCCGTTGTGCCGCCGTGCGTACGCGTTCAGGATATAGTCGCTGAGCCAGCCAGCACTCGTCTCGCCGATCATGCAGCCGATGGTCAGCGGGACGCCCATGAGCAAGCCGGTCTGCGCGACGTTGAAGTTATATTGTACTGCCGCGATTCTTGACCCGGTGAGAGCGAACAGGGCGCTGCCGTACGTGTTGGCCGTCGCCCAGTATACGGCCGGCAGGCTGACGGCGACGTACTGGCACATGCGGTATGGCGCGAGGAAGTCCTTAGGGAAAAAAACGCTGCGACCCCTCAGGACCTTGCCATGGAAGAGCAATTTCTTGACGTATGGCGTCTTCTCCAGGCTGCTGAATTCCGTCCGCGAGAAGAGCGTCTCTGGGAAGGTGAAGAACAGGATGACCACGAAGCCGGCTTGGATAATGCCGGGTATGTAGTAGCACCAGCGCCAGCTGAGGTTCAGGGCGATGTACCCGCCGGCGATGGGTGCCAGGTGCGGGCCATTGTTGACGCAGAGCGTGTAGATGCCCATGTAGAAGCCACGCTCAGACTGCGGGAAGAGATCGCAGATGGTGGCGGCGCCGATGCCAAGTGGGATACCGCCGCCGATGCCATAGAAGACGCGCCCAACGATGACGCCGCCGTACGATTTAGCAGCCCCGGACCCGATATTCGCGGCCGCGGCGATGGCGGTGCAGATCAGGTACAGGTTCCGCCGGCCGTAGATGTTAGAGTAGGGCACGATGAGCATGGGCACGAAACCGGAGAAGAGCATGAAGATGGTTGTGCAGTATGACGCTTGTTCGACTGTGATATTCATATCCTTCGCCATGATGGTGTAGCACGGGTTGATGAGCGAAGAACCCACCTGGGCCATGAAACCCATCGCTGAGACTAAAAAGGCGACCCAGGCTCGGCCCCAAAGTGGCCAGTTGCGAGGGTCATCTACGTGATCCGTTCGTCTCGACGGCATCACCTCGCTTGAGCGTTCCTCGTCGGACGAGTGTTGTGGCTTCTCGACCATCTCGAGCACGGATTCTTGCTGGACCATGCTAGGAGTCTTAGAGGAGAACTCCTCCTTCACCTGTGCCTTGTCAATTATGGTATCCATCGTGCTAGTCGTCAGTGATATTTGCTGCAACACAGGCGCTGGTAGATTCCAGGACTGGCGATGCCAAGGTTTCTCTGCAGCTGAGAGAGCAGTCCGGCTATGTTTATACTACTGTCGATAGGCTACAGCAGGCTCGCCGCCGCTTCTTCCCCCCTCTTTTCCTCAAGCACGGCCTCTGTTGAGGCAGAGATTGGCTACGCCCTTCCCCGCATACCAGTCGAGAAATCAACATATTCCGATATATCCGCGTGCTGCTCTGTCACTTTGTGCTACTAGTAGGGGCCCTCAAAACATGGCCGAATAGGGAGCTGTTGATAGATGGAGAGAGGGACGGACGAGGCTGTCAGGCTATGCGAGCATCGAAAGCGGAACCCGAAAACCTCATGCTATAGCAGATACCACAGTCGCTCTCCGCCACCGGTCAGGTTCGGATTTTGACTATTTCCTTCAATTTTAGCATCTTTATCACCTTTCCCTTCCACCAGACACCACCAATTAGGTGAACGCTTATAGCATTGTAGTGACTGTGGGGATTACTTGGGCCGTCAGCTTGGCGAAAAAGCTTGACAGGAAGCTTGCGGGACAGACATGGGGAAACGCGGGGCCGAAGCTTAACTCCCCGCGCATGAGAGCCAACCGAAGTACTTTCTGTACTGTAGGTACTGTACAGTACCACCGCGTGCATACATATACCGAAAGTGGGCATGGCAAGATATGTCATGTTCATGGTCCATACAGTGGACGCGTATACAAATGACGAGCGGGGAGATGAGAGTCCCCGTCTAGAAACACGCCATTAGCTGGGTGTTTGTATGTCTGGGAGCCCACGGGAGAGCTTGAGTGGGGGACGGGCAGTGAGACGGCATGTTATGGTGATGGTCAGTGGTAAGAGTACTCTTTGGGCCTGTCTCTATCCATTCTCCACCCTCCAATCCTTAGAACACACTCCTCTGCCTTCTCTGCCTCCTCTGCCCCTCTGCCTCCTCTGCCCCTCTGCCTCCTCTTCCCCTCCGCCTCCTATATATGATCCCTATATATGATTCTGGTACAATGGGTTACTCTCGACCTCTGCCAGCCACAGTGGCCAGGGCTTCACCGCCCCCGAAATCGTCGATCTGCCCGCATCAGCCGCCTCTTGCTCGCTAAAGACGACGACGTCCTCGCTCTTCCCGGCTATAGCCAGAGCATCCTTCAGGATGCGCGCGTTCTGCGCCGTGTAGACGGACCGCGCGATGGCCATCTCGATGCTGGTGCCCGTACACACGAAGCCATGTCCGCGCATTAGCGCCACGTGCTCCTTGGGCAGCCCGTCTTGGCCTGCGCCCAGCGCCTTCGCCAACGACGCCCCCATCTTGGTGTCGCGCACCAGCATGTGCTGTACCAGCGTCGGGTCCTTCTTGTACTCCGTCGCCGGATCCCACACCGGGACGTTCGTGCCAAGAAAGCCTGACATGTGGAAGCAAGCGCGCAGCGGTAGCTTGGGCGAGATGGAGAACGGCACGACGTCTAGGCTGTGCGAGTGCACCACCGCGTTCACGCCCGGATATGCCTTATAGACCTCCGAGTGGATGTAGCGCTCAGAGAATCCGCGTGGCGTGTCCGCCTTGACCCCTTCGCCATCCGCAACCTTGTACAGCCAGAGATCCTCCCGGTTCGCCACCATCGGCGGTGCCATATACCGGCACATCAAGAAGCTGTCGTCCGAGACGCGCACCGAGAGATGACCGTAGGCGTCCACGAGGCCGTGGTAGTGCAGGATGTGGCAGCCATTCACGTACTTCCGGAGGAGCTCGTCGTTGAGGGGCTCCTTGATTTGCGACTTTTGGGCCATAGCGACGGCTTTGCACTTAAATATGACTCCTGGAGCGGTAGGCGATGTAAAAGTGGTGATCCTTTTGTGTTCCGCCTAAGTGAGAGCTTGACCTCTAAGCGGTAGTTAAAGGGACAGCAACGTAGACCCGAGATATAATTGTTCGTACCGTTTGTCATCTCTCGTTTTGGGAGGTTATATATATAATATATATTATAAGAGCTTGAAGAAGTCTCTAGCAGGCAGTAGAGTGCCTCTAGTTAAAACGCGGGGAGTTGAGATTAGTGTCTCAGGCACGTCGTTTTTAGTTAAACCGGGGAGTTAAGCCAGTGCCCGCTGGCTGAAAGATACGTCCCTCCTTTTCGAAGAGACCATGTACAACTCTAAGCGGTTATATCTTCATCCGCCAAAGAAACGCCTGACGCCAAGAGAGACTTCCGACTTGTTAGAGGATCCACTAATAGGAACCCTGTTCCTATAAGCTCCGGAGTCCCGCGGCTCCCAGCTATCTGTTCGTCCTGAACTGTGTACATAAGATGAGCTAGAAGAGCGTTATACTCTTAATTCAAAGTGTTCAATCGGCCGTTTTCTATACTTACATCCCTGCATACATCTGACTTTCATGGACAGTCAGGTCTTGATCATCGGTGCCGGGCCGGTGGGCCTGACCATGGCGCTCGAGCTTGGCAGACGTGGCGTCAACGTGCTGCTCGTCGACAAGCGATCAGGATTCGGCAAGCTGCCCAAGATGGAGCGCTGCAATGCGCGGACGATGGAGAATTTCCGCCGTATGGGCATATCCGCACCGATCCGCACGGCAGGCCTCGACAATGATATGCCCATGGACGTCTTTATCTGCCTTGAAAATATCGTCAACCCAGCACTCATACATCATAGCTATGCATCAGTGAACAACTTACGCGCCCAGTACCAAGCGACCACCGATGGCTCGATGGCCGCAGAGCCATATCAGCTAATCTCGCAGTACACGCTCGAGCCTCTGTTACACGATCTCTCCAAACGCTACGACAACATCCGGATTGTCTTTGGTCACGAGCTCGTTGACTTCACTCAGGACGACACGGGCGTGACTGCCCAACTGCGCCTTGCTGATGGTATCATCACTGAATCTCGCGCCGACTACCTTGTTGGCTGCGATGGTGCCTCGAGCACGGTCCGCGAACGTCTCGGCTTTGTGCTCGAAGGCGACTCGCTGCTCGAGATGCGGCAAGCGCTCTTCTACTGCGAGGACCTTCTGGAGCGCATTCCCATTGGAATCGGCCGGCACTATCACATCGCCGACAGTACCAACTCGTTCATGATCGTGCAGGACGACAAGAAGCACTTCTCGATGCACGCCACTGTAGATAGCGACGAGAAGATGGCGCCGCTCTTCGAGCGTATTGTTGGCTTTCCGATCAAGTACAAGCAGCTCTACGTCGGCGGGTGGCGGCAACGCCTCATGCTGGCCAGTCAATATCGCGACCGCCGCGTCTTCCTTGCGGGCGATTCGGCTCACCTTGTGATCCCGACTGGCGGACTCGGCATGAACACCGGACATGCCGATGCCGTTGATCTGTCGTGGAAGCTGGCGGCGATCCTGCGTGGATGGGGAGGGCCTGCCCTGCTTGACTCCTATGAGGCAGAGCGACGGCCCATCGGCGCCCGGAACATTGCAGCTTCACGGCGGGCGGCCACAGGCCGGCGCGCATGGCGGCAGCAATGGCGCCCCGAGATCACCGAGGATAGCCCTGCAGGCGAGGCTGTGCGAAGCCAGGTCATCATGGTGGCCGAGCGCGAGCAGCGCTGGAGCAACGATCTGTACGGCATCGAGCTCGGGTATCAATATACCAACTCGCCGATTCTAATGGGAGCCAACGACGCGAGCAGCATGGCCGATGTCGAATCGGGGTTTACATACCGACCAGTTGTCCAGGTCGGTTATCGCCTTCCGAACACCTGGATGAGCGATGGAAGATCTATACAGGACATCATTGGTGACGAGTACGCGCTCGTCGTGAATCAGAAGAATGACATTCCCTACCTAGACCAGCTAGAGAGGGAGTTCCGGCGTATCGGTGCTGCATTTTCTGTCGTTGAGCTAGACACTACAGAAGCTCTTGCTGTCTATGGTAGTGACTTACTCCTGGTTCGGCCTGACCTACATATTGCTTGGCAGGCTGCTGATATTCCTAAGGACCCTGCTCATCTCGTAGCAACTATTACCGGTAACTGTAGCAAAAACACCCAGAGGGATTTCTGAAGTAGTTTAACAGATAGCAATATATTGAAGTATAGAAGTATTATATTCCTATATATGTCGTTCTCTATTCTTCTCTACGTGCCACTCGCTCGCAAAGCATGTAAATCAATGTGCAGGCCATTCAGTGGCATGCGGGCGGAGTCGAAACCAAGGGTAGCTAAATGACGCAAAGCGTCGCACAGAGCATCGAATCCAGTAACAAGAACATAATAAAATATGGTTTTAAGCATAGGGATGCAAATATTATCACGATAAATTTATTACCGTGACGACAGGATTCAAGAATTCCTGCCAACTAGGAGCGAATGTGCTAAAGAAGGCCGTAAGCAAGCCGATGACTAAGGGATTTTATTACATAGTTAATAATTCTAAGGGGGAACCAAGCTGATATTAACTAATTTGAGAGGGTTGATTTGTGAATAGGCTTGGAGAACGACAAGGAGCTTACCTCATATCCATTATACCTCCAAATTGGGCCCAGTACGTCGCTTAAATTATGAAGGCGCGGTACACTCTCAACCAATGTTGGAATATACGTTTCTTAAATATAGCATCCAGTACATCTATTGTACTGTACTGCCACGAAAAAATTAGTGAGCATTTATGTTACCACTTCTATCCTGCGACGCCATCACGTGGTAGGATAATGGGGTAACCTAGTTAGTTGAGGATTTCTATGGCAAGATTAATAAGTTGAAGGCAAATCTTCCTAAGGTTAAATTATAACGTGCTTTACTTAAGTAACTGTATAACCAAGGCGAATCGGATCGGGTCAACTTATATGGAATGGGTGAACAATACACCGGGAAAGCGAATATATTAATAGCAAGGCAGTAGCCTTACCTTTAGAACAAGAACAACTAATTCAACCAACCTTTTTGACCCTATATTGCATATGCAGTATCACCGGAGTGATACAAACACTGATCAGTGATATCACAGATCAGGAGCTCGTGTTACTTTGAAGAGAAGTGATATCTAACAGTCCCATCCTAGGAGGCTTCTGCCAGACGTTACTTGCTAAAGGATATCAGTCAACATCAACCCCTTTCATCACGAAGGCCCTTGATTCGACTAGTTATCCAAAGGATCAACCCCTTTCAACACATGAAGGCCCTTGATTCGCGTCCATCACGCAAAAGACATTGAGAATGAGTGAGATGAAGGAGATAAAGGCAGGGAGGGAGAGGATGGACCAAAGGGAATCGGCGCAGAGGCTACCGAGCAAGG